>JAGKTI010041344.1:0-10263 GCA_018397915.1 Birgus latro
TTATTATCACTCTACCGGTGTTCCCTTCTATTGCTAGTTCTCAACAATTCTAGTCTTGCTTTCCATCTCCTACACTATAAATCCATACATTTACCACCCATCCCTTCGCCAACTTTCGCATTTTCTCCCCAGCTCATTTCACTCCACTCTCAGCACTTCCTCTCCACTCTCATCTTTTTCACTTTCCTCCAACGCCTCCCTTCTTCCTACCTCTCCGCTTTCTGCTTCGTCTTCTGTCTCACTCTGTCTTCAAAATCTTACGGTATTCATATTCTAACTTCCATTCCTCTTACTTCCTTCTATATTATAAGCATTTTCTCTCCAAGTTTCAATCCTTTCTCTCCATCTAGTACACTTCCTTTTTTCCTTTCCACTCCCCTCCTTTCTTCTCGGCCTGCTACCCTCCAATCTCCTCCTTTCTGCTCCACTCTTACCTCTCTACTGTCCTTTCCTCTCAGTCTTCTACCTCTCAGCGTTCATCCTTTCCTCTCTACTCATCTGTTTTCCTCTCCCCCTCTAACTTCTCTCGCCTCCTTTCCTCTCCGCCTCCTATCTCTCCCGTCTCCCCACCATCTGGTCCCTGCGTCATCCTGATATATAAGAGCCGCCCTTAACTCACACATGGCGGCTTGTAAGTTGCCAGTGTTCCTCCCCGCCTCTCCTGCCTCGCTCATGCATTCCAGCCTCACTCGCCTTTTATCCAAAATTACAAGTCCTTCAACAAATCTCAACCATTCTTCCTCCGTGCCTTCTTTACCCCTGCATAGTTATTGACTTTACACACAGGTTTTATTCGCCCCTGTTTAGAACACAACTCTCATGTGTGGGGAGGCTCCCCACATACAGCTCTTCTCAATAGGGTGGAGTCAAAGGCTATTCGTCTTATCAACTCTCCTCCTCTTACTGGCTCCCTTCAACCTCTGTCTCTTCGCCACACTGTTGCCTCTTTATCTCTTTTCTATCGCTTCTTCAATGGTCACTGCTTCTCTGAACTGTCTGCTTGCATCCCTCCACCTCTACGACGGGTGCGTAGCACCTGTCTAGCAACAAACTCTCATCTCTTTTCTGTCCAATTTTCTAATGCAAGAGTTGACTGTAACTCCCAGTCCTTCATTCATGCAACAGTTCAACTCTGGAACTGTCTCCCTCTGTATTTCCTACTTCATATGATCTCAAGTTTTTCAAACGCAGTATGTCCAGGCATCTCGAAATGAATGGATCTTGAATTTGGCTCGTTTTTGTATAGATTTTTTTTCTTGGAAGGAACTGTTTTGCGGGCTCAGCCTTTGGTTCCTTCTTCCTCACATAAAACAAAAAAAAAATCTTACCCATCCTTCCTTCAGCCTAACTCACTTTCCTCCATCCTAACCCCTTCCAGCCGCACTCATCCTTCCTTCAGCTTTAGTCATCTATTCTTATGCTTTACTCATCTTTCCTTCAGTTGTACCCGTCATTCCTACAGCCTTACTCATCCTTCCTCTAGCCCTACTCGCCCTTTCTCCAGCCGTGCTCATTTTTCCTCAGGTTTTACATATTATTACTCGAGCCTATTTATTTATCCTTCGCCAAACTCACCCTTCTTGTGGCCTTACTCAGCCATCCCTTATCCTTATTCATCTGGTTCTAATCTTTACTTGTATATCCTCCACCATTACTTACGCATCCTCCAGCCTTGATAACCCGTACTTAATTAAGGCTCACTGTTCCTCCTTTCATTCATAACCTTCTTCCAATCTTGTTCGTGCTTCCTTCATCTCTAGCTATCTTTCACTCAGTCTTACACATCTTTGTTTCAGGCTTACTCATCCCTATTTTATATTCTTAATCCACACTTATTGATCCCATTTTCATTGCTTCTCAATTTAATTCTTAATCATTTACTCATTCATCTATCAAACTCAAGGTCTCGGATATTCAGGGGGCTATAACTTAAAACTGGTTGAAGATAGAGAGATATATGCTATTATCAGCATATAGGAAATACTATATGGGCTTTTAATTGGTACCTTGATATTACCAAGATATAGGAAGTCTCATATGGGCTTTCATTTGGCAGCATGACCTTTGACCTTTAGTGACTTTAAAAAGTCAAACGCAAGATCACGGATTTTCAGGAAGCGTAACTTGAAAACATTTGCACCATTACCTTACACTTTTATTGTGCACCGACACGTAATGGCGAGAATGCGTCAGTATTTAACAGCAATAAAATACTTACTGTCGGGCGAGGTTTGTTGTGCCTGACACCACTTGTTCATCTGTACTTACTTAATTCATCTATATTAATCCGTCCTCTAGTCTTCGTTATTACATTGCCCGGACGGAATAATGCGAGGTATTATTTTTGGTCAAGTATGTTTGTTTATTTCTTTGTTAGCAACATTACGGAAAAACGGCTTAATATAATTACATGAAACTTTCAGGATATGTGGGCACTGGTCCCAAAAGAAAGAGATTAAATTTTGGAGGTAATCGAATGACCCTGAAAGGTCAAAATCATGGTCACGGATTTTCAGAGGGCTATAACTTGAAAACAGATAGAGATATTTACCATTATGAACATAAGGAACTCGTAATATGGGCTTTAATTTGCCACCAAGACCTTTAACCTTGAAAGGTCAACTCAAGGTCACGGATATTCAGGGGGCTCATACTCGAAACCGGTTGAAGATAGATATTTACTATTATCAACATATAGGATATCCCATAAGGTTTTTTTTTATTGGTGCCTTGACCTTTGACCGTAAGTGATCTTGAAAGGTCAAACTCAAGGTCATGGATATTCAGACTCGAAACTCAATGAAGATAGAGATAATCATTTAATATTACTAAGATATAGGAAGTCTCATATGGGCTTTCATTTGGCAGCATGACCTTTGATGTTGGGTGACCATGAAAAGTCAAATGCAATATCACGAATTTTCAGAGGGCGTGACTTGACAACATTTGCACCATTACCTCTGACTTTAATTGTGTACTGACACTAAATGGCAGAAACGAGTTAGTATTTAACAGCAATATAATACCTGCCGTCAGGTGAGGTTTGTTGTGCCTAGCACCACTTTTTTTTTTTTATCATTGCTTCTCTTCTTTTGAGCCATACACGTTTCTGAATCATTCCTTCATCATTCGTGTCTTGACCATCACTCCTTCTTCCCTACTGATCCTTCCTTCAGCCTCATTTACTAATCGTCTCTTTAACTTCCTCATATACTGACTCTTCCTTTAGTCTTATTAATCTACTATGCCTCCCTTCAGCCTTAACATTTACTAACAGTCTTTTAAGTCCGACTCATTTACTAATCCTTCACTGAGCCTTACTCAGTTACTAATCTATCAATAAACCTTTTCCAACTAGTGATCCTTTCAATTACCCTTACACATTCACTCATCCTCCCTTTAGATTTATCCATTTACAAATCACTTGATCAGCCTAATTCATTCACTAATCCTTCAATCAACCTTTCATATTTATTCACCATTCCATTAGCCTTATTCATTTACCGAATCATCCTTCACCTTTGCTCATTTGGATCCCGAATACTCTTGCTTGTCTGCCACTGATATACGCCTCCGTAAGTTACCCTGTTTTTGTCAATACACCACTCGCTATGAGATTCCCCATTCCAAGATATGCGGTAGGAAATACAAAAAATACCAAAACAGGTGGTATGTACTGTGAGAGAGCCAGTGCACAGGAGCCCTATCTGTTGTCACGCACTGAAAACATAGGCCATCAGCTTCTCCCAAGCAGTCATCTTAACCGCTTCAGTCCCAAGCCGTAATTACACTATTCTTGCTACCACCAGACGCTTTATTCACTTAGGCATACATTCATTAGTGAAGGAATTAATGGAGACATTATCGAAATCCTCCAGTTCAAATGCATCCCCCAGCTAAGTAACATTGCCTAACATAGTAGTAGCAGAATAAGAAATACTCCATCGGAATAAAATGGATAAACAGGGATGCTGAATCTTTGTCCGGATGTGAAGAAGCATAAAAACATTCCCTTATTCCTGTGTTCCATTTCACTCTACCTCTTGACGTACATCATCACATTTTAACTCCTGAATATTGCGTTTACACGTTTTGAATTTTTATTCTAATCTGCAGTTAGTTTCAGCTGTCGTCACAGCTTTCGTTCTCGTCACACAGCTTGCTTATGGCGAAACGCTTGTTAACATCGTCCGAAAACTATAATTATCGACATTCACAATCGATATTCCATTTACGAGCATAAAAGGAGAAACTAGAATATGATATAATTTTTATGTAGTATATTAACTATATGCGATAATTTCAATTGAAAATATTCAAATGCATGGTGCGTGTACCCCCCCCCCCACTCCCCCAAAGAAAAAAAAACATGTTAGACTGAAGTTAACTGAATCAGTAATTATCCTCAGCCAGTTTGCAGACCCCATGACAATTATATGCGGCCTCCTAGGGTACCCCGGACCCCCGCTTAAGAGATGCTGTCTTAGAGGTTCGACAGTGAAGGAAACAAAAAACATAAGATGGAGAAGGAAAGTGGAAAAAGAGTGAACGGGGAGCGAGAAAGAAGACTGTTTTCCCTAAACTTTATATCCTTCTATTCCTTTAAGTTTTGTCGTAGAAAGAGGCGACCGTCATCCACTCACATGATGAAGTGTTGCCTAGTTCATCTTTCACCTTTATCATTCTTATCATGTGTCTGCACTCCTCTCTTTCTATTTCCCTAATATTTCCTGTCGTTTTTTATTACTCTTCTTTCCTTTTCAGGCGGCATTACATTGAATGACAAGTCTAATGGTTTCTTTGAAGCCAGGAAACCATTTACAACTCTTGGTGGTAACAATAAGACAAACCCACACGTGTTCCCTACGTGTCTACAAGATAAACGGCAAGCCTTAAGGGATTACGGCGTCTGACTATACGAGTAGACAGATAGACTAATTTCAGTCACACACGGCCTTCGACTTTGACGCAGACCTTCTTTCTTTTATTGTTCCATTACTTTATTTTTCGCGTTGTATCATGTAATTTTGCATTTTGTTCTCTTATTTTCTCTGTTTCAAGTCTTTGCTTTTGTTTTTGTCCTGCCGTTGAGTGGTAATAAAATGGTTTCCTCGAGCCAAGGTAATCAGTAGCAACGCTGTGAAATATCAACAAATGACGCCACATCGTCTAGTAGATTGGGGCTCTCCAGTTATATGTGGCCTATAAATTCGAGGTTTGGCTTGGTCTCACTGGTTGCATAATGCCACTCAGGGATGGGCGAAGCTGATCACTCCTGCAAAAGTACTGACTGAGAAGCCTCGCCCAGGGTACCTACGCTGCTGATGGAGCAAAAGATAGCCATAATGACAGCTGCATAAAATTATCCCTAGCACACACACACACACACACACAAACACACACACACACACAATAACCTTATCTGGAAACCGTATATTCATTTGAATATTCCTCAAGGTTCGCAGAGATTTGGATGATTCATATAACGCATTCCAGATGGACGTATTCACACAAACATACACAAACACACACACACAAAGAGAGAGAGAGAGAGAGAGAGTCGCCCCTGGGATTATCATTATGTGTATGTTACTGTTAACATTTGGAAGGACAACTAACTTTGATTGCGGAGTTGGAATATCCTAATAAAGGTTGTGGATGTAAACCAGGATGAAGCCTATGTTATTTATTGTCATTTACTTGAAGGCCGTCAAAGAAGATATAACGTGTTTTGCTAAGTCTCTGTCTTACCTAAAAGTCCCTATTTATTTTTTGTGGATGAAGACGCTTATGTCCATAGGTCTCAGGCCACACCCAGGACTGTACTGCGTATGTGCGTAATCAGGAGTCTGTTCTTATTTGTTCATTTCTGAGTTTATTTCGTCCACTTACCTTTTTCACAATTTTACATAGAGTATACTTAAATTTTTTGCGGTATTTTCGTCTCGTCTTTTCTTTTTTAATCTTCGCAAAGTTCACTGAAATTCCCCCCTTTTTTAAGTTTTGCGTTTTTCTTAATGACTTTCTTCTCTTTCTTTTTGTGCTGTCCTGATCTTCACAGATTTTACTGTAATTCTCTATTTCTTAAGATGATATCAATCCACAATTTAAAAAATATCTTTTACTGTATAGCTATTTGATTTCCCTGTATTTTCCTTTTTTTTCAAATAAAGTGACTTCATTGCACTCTTGTTGCAACCAACTGCATTGCATAATGTGTGTGTGTGTGTGTGTGTGTGTGTGTGTGTGTGTGTGTGTGTGTGTGTGTGTTCTTATATAGCTCTCCTGACCTCACAGTAATTTCCCTCATCACAAAACACACCGCTTGTTTTTACTTTGCCTGTTTCGACTGCAGTGACTATATATCGCGGTAGAGCAGTGGATGTTGGAGCAACCCTAATGAGTGAGGGCAGCGTTTGGAAACCCCCTGTTCTGTTGTTTGCAGATGATACTGTATTAAGTGAATACGAAGGGGAACTGCAGGGCTAGGTGAATGAGTTTGGAAATGTGTGTAAGAAACGAAATATAAAGGTAAATGTAGGAATGAGTAAAGTTATGGTCTTCGAGAGAAATGAAGTCACTGGATGTACAGTGAGACTGGATGATAAGGAAACGGAAAATGTGAGTGCATTTAAGTACTTGGGTAGTGTGATGAGTAAGGATGGAAGTTTGGGGGGTGAAGTGCTTGAAAGGGTACAAGGAAGAAAGGTTGGTGGTTCTTTGAAAACAGTGATAAGAAACAGGGAAACGAGCATTGAAGTAAAAAGTCGCTGCATGACAGTATTGTGATACCAACTTTACCGTATAGAGGCGAAGCTTGGACCCTGTAGGAAGGACACAAGTCAAGAATGAGTTACTTGAGAGGAGCAGGTGGAGTTATATGGAGAAACAGACTGACAAATGAGGAAGTGGAGGAGCGTTGTGGTGTGGTTGTGATGGAGAGCGAGAGACTAACGAGGAGAGTGTATGTGAGTGATGTGAAGGGGAGGGGGGAGAGGGAGGGGGAGACCAAGGATGAGATGGGGATGGAATGGAGAGGTATATGAGAGAGGGGGGTGTGAGCTTGGAGCTGTGCGGTGAAATGGTGGGGGACTGGGTGACATGGAGGCGATTTGTTTGTGGCCACGCCTTACGGGATTAAGGCGTCTGGGAACAGATAAATAAACAGAATTATTTCCTTACACAAGCTTCTTTCTTTGCAATTTTTCTATTTACATGTATCTGATATGATGTTTCAGGAACGTCTTAATGTGGAAGAGAAACACTGAGCTGGAAAACGATAATATGAGCACTGACATAATGAATGGTGAAATGGTGGACTGTATGTGGAGAGACAGATAGAAAGAGAGAGAGAGAGAGAGAGAGAGAGAGAGAGAGAGAGAGAGAGATGGGTGCCGGTTCGCATATGTCTGTATTATAGGGCCACCATGTTCGTCTGTCCCTTACATTTCTCACCCCCAGTTATCAGTACCAAGCTAAACTGTGTCCTATAAGCCAGGGAACCATTGGTACGTTGGATGATAACTACAGCAGCATTTTTCATGAGGCTTTCAGACCATGTCTCAACCGGTCTTGACCATTCCTGAGACTGTTCTTATGAGACAATTTCAGACAAATTAGGCCTGTCGGGATTGGTTTAAAGGAGTCCTGCCCCAGAACCTAGACGAAGTTTACCCAGTCGTGCCCACAAGTATGCGCGACTGCAATGGGCAACAAGGGCAACCCAGGGTAAACAGGTGATGCGTCAAAGGGGGGGGGGGGCAAAAGTAAATATTAATAAAATTTTGCACAAATGACAGCGAGCACTGACATGGGACGGTATTATAAATGTATAACCTTCTTCAAACGAATACTTGTATATGGTTGAACTGGAAAAGTTAATCATTTACGACTGAGTTAGTAGGTAATAATGTCTGGAGAGAAATGCAACGTTTGTAAATTTCGATGGCTTATAATAACACAGTGATGACACAACTGTTTCCAAGTAATAATTCATTAGGGATGCGTGCTGCATCCTTTGCCTCCGGTTATTACAGTTCTGTTTGTATTGAAAGAGAAGCTACACGTTTGTTTCACTTCATGGCGTGAAATAAGAAATTATTATGATTTTCATGACAACACGCGAACGAGTTGTCAAAGATTTTATTTTATATTACATGGAAACAGCTACTGTATACGCTAATATCGACGATTTCTTCGCTAAATTGATTTATTTTCATCCAGTTCCCGCGGTTTACGTAGTTGATTCCGTTATGGCTCCACCCACTCAGTGCTTCAGCAACAGGAGCAGCATTAATGATGGCATCTGTCTAAAATCCATTCTCGAAAACATCTAGCAGGTCCAGAACCAATAAATGGCCACGACTGGTCTTAAGGTACCTTACGGATACGCGGTACATATTCGTATATCCAAATGACACCCCTATCATAGTGGTTTATTGGGTTAATACGCTAGATCCAGTTGAGTTTGTAAGGGCCTGTATCCGAGTGGTGTTTGGAGTTTATTGCTCACATAACGCCACCCATGGACGAATGAAGCTGATTGCCTTCGCCTTATATGTCAGAACTGACAAGCTTACCCTCAGGCTCCTACGCTCAAAAATAAATTAGATGGTGGATGGATGAATGAAAAAAAAAAATCTCGCAGCAAATAGGACTTGCGGTTTCTTTGGTGTTATTTCTTTAATCTAAGACGATGTTAAGAAGACATAGTAGCATGCAAATCACTATTAAGGTGACCTGTGCAAAACCATTTATTACGGGAAATGTGAACGTAGCCGCTTAAATCTACGAAAACAGCCCAATGGTCTAGCCACCAAACATTTAACCCTGACCGCCATAGGGATCTCGAAGCTAAGTACAATCGTTTGGCATTAGCAGGAAAAAAAAATCTCAAGCAAAGGTCAGAATGTCTATCGATGAAGTTCCTGCTTCTACCTCAGCGGGTGTATCTGCCGATAACAGAATTTTTTCGGCATTAGCCAGAGCACAGTAAGTTACATTTCGCATCCACTCTGCCAGACGTTGAGGAAACTTTGTCTTCCTGTACTTAACGAACCGTTCATTCTGATGGTGTTTTTTACTACTGTTGGTTTGAGACGATTCTATTCTTTTTGAGAGATACATTTGGAGCTGCAAGTGTCAGACACAGCCTCAGTAATCCTTTTACAGATGTCCTTCCTAACTTCAAAAAAAACTGTCTAAGGTAGCAAGAATAAATACGTCACCACTTTCATTGGGCAATGTGTACCGTTGGCCTTCCTTCCACGTCAGTTTCTCTCTCTCTCTCTCTCTCTCTCTCTCTCTTTGTGTGTGTGTGTGTGTGTGTGTGTGTGTGTTTNTAGCAAGAATAAATACGTCACCACTTTCATTGGGCAATGTGTACCGTTGGCCTTCCTTCCACGTCAGTTTCTCTCTCTCTCTCTCTCTCTCTCTCTCTCTTTGTGTGTGTGTGTGTGTGTGTGTGTGTGTGTAAATAGGAGATGCCTGGTCGACTCATGCTGATTAATACATTCAGTTTAATGACACTTTATATAATTTGTTCTTGCTACAATAAGGTGATAATGTTTATGTCTGGAGAAGCCTGTCGCTCATAAGGGGTTTTCTGTATGATTTTCTGTAAGGAAATGAGTTATTTGGGAGGAGCATGTGGAGTCACACAGACAGACTGACAAATGAGGAAGTGAAGGAGAGTTGTGGTATGGATGTGGATGTGATAAGAAGCATTATGAGAAACATATTGAGGTGGTTTGGCCATGTGGAGAGGATGAAGAGTGAGAGACTGATGAGGAGAGTGTATGTGAGTGAGGTGGAGGGGGGAGAGGGAGGGGGAGGCCAAGGATGAGATGGAGGGATGGAGTGGAGAGGTATATGAGAAAAGGGTGTGTGGGCTGCGAGCAGGGCAATGAAATGGTGGGGAATGGAATGGAATATGAAGTTTAGGCCGAAGGCCAAGCACTGGGACCTGAGAGGTCATTCAGCGCTTTGATGAGTGAAGTATGAAAGATGATGGTTTAAAAGAGTGAGTTTAAAAATGGGGAAAACTACTATACAATAATTATACAAAATCGTAGGTAAAATGAAAACAGATGTAGACAGCAAGCCCTAAAACATAACTATGACAACACTAATCATAGCTTGTAGTACAGCCCTGTCTCCTTTAAAAACGCCATAAGGCTAGAAACATTTGCCCTATTACCTAAAACAACTGATAGGGATCTCCTATTTGTTAAAAATTTCACTCGAGAACGGGCGTAGATCGGA
>JAGKTI010041345.1:0-10263 GCA_018397915.1 Birgus latro
TGTCACGAATTTTCTACATTGTAAAATCACATTAGTTAAATCGTGACATCCAGTGATTTTGTGAGGAGCAAATTAATATATACGATAATTTTTAGTTGTCAGGCTTTGCTCCGGGCCAATTGCGCATGCGCCGAGCTCCCACCCGTGCCGCGTCGAGATTCAAATCAGTCTGGTCTTAGTCACAGAAAGATTGGGTCGTACGCCTCTAGAGGCTCGAGTGAATTCTTTATTTCAGATCTCGGCTTGAATCGGCGTGTCTTCCCTATCTCCCACCTTGTTGGTGATCGACTACAGTACAGTCTCATCCATACCGATCAGTATTTTCTGTTTTTTTCCTAGGCTAAGCTTTTTGAAATATTTAGCCGTTATCTGAGTGTCTGAGTGAGTGAGTGCATTCCTTTACTTGATTTGAATTTCATGTAACGTAAATTCATTTCTTTGTAATTAATAAATTCACAGTTCTTTTCTTGAGCTTTGTTAAAGTATATTAACTGTGTTTGATTACTCCACTCCATTATTTAATACAGTTTGCTACTCTGCGTTAGCACAACTTTTGAATTAAATCACGGCCGGTACTTAGGCCAGCTTTGGCATCACTCTTTAAATCCGTTGTGCTAGCTAGGAGTTTGGCTCAGCCAAGAGCCTGTTATTATTATTATTATCATTTTTTTTTTTATTGTTGGGGGGGGAGAAGAAGCTTTCTCGTAGGCCAACGGTACAATATTGCAGCCCAATAGAGCGTCTAGTTCTCTGCTGCGTGCCGTTGAGGAAGTTTGTAATTCTCGACCCTAGAGAATTGACATAGCACACTCAGCTATACATTGTATACCAATTATACAATATTTCATTATTTCTTGGGAATACTTAAATTTCCCCTGACATCTGGCAACACGCTAGAGTAAAATCTCATTTTCCCCTGACACACACCACACACCGCTTTAGCATTCCTAACTAAGAAATCCCTATATGCATTCCACAGGCTGTCCAGATCCATTTCATTCCACTTCACTGATTCCAACTCCTCCCCTACTTTGGTCCTGTATTCATCTGCCATTTCTTTGATCCTCAGCTTCTCGACTTTCAGTCCTTCTACCCGACTGCTCCTCTCTCTCCTGGTCCACCTTACTCCTCTCACCTTGATCTTGAATACCACAATCATATGATCTGACAGACCTCCACAATAGCCTCTCACGGCCCTTGTATCAGCAACCATTCCCAGCATCGACCTGTCTACGTGCACATAATCAATCAGGCTCCTTTCAACATGATCCCCATTCCCTCTACACATCATCATCATCCAGACTTTTTCCCACCTTAGGGCAGGGTGAGGAGTAGCAATGTCCAGACAGCCCAAATCTGCCCAGTCAAATGGGCCATGTCTCCATTCACCCACTATTCAAGCTCCCAGAATCCTGGCTCTATCTGATATGCCAAGAACATTCACCACATTCTGTAGCTTCACATAAATGTATTCTACAGAGTCAATCCAGATGCTGTCACGTTAAAAAGGGGTGCCAAATTCCTGATCATGCTCTTCTCCTCACAATATTAATCCAGCCAGCTCGATCGCTTGTCAATCCTCTAGCCTCACCGACTTCCAAACCTCTCTTCCTCACACACTCATCCACCATATCCTTCCGCCTTCTCCTTGGCCTACCTTGCCTCCTCTCTCCTTCAAATTTCCTCAAATATACCTTCTTCACCACTCTATTGTTATCCATTCTCTCCACATGACCATAACATCTCAGTACACTCTCTTCAATTCTGGTGTCCACAGACTTCCTCACTCCACATCTTTCATGAATCACATTATTTTGTATCCTATCCACTCTCTGTACTCCACATACATTCCTCAGCAGTCGCATCTCCACTGCTCTCACTCTTGACTTTTCATTTTCATGCCACACCATAGTCCCACATCCATATGTTAAAGTTGGCACTAACACCCCTTCATATAAGCCTCGTGCACCTGCAACACTCAAGCCTCTGTTTCTTATCAAGGCCTTCATTGCACCAGCTACTTCCCTTCCTTGTGTCACTCTACTTTCCACTTTTGTGCATTTCCTCTCTTTTCTATCACTGTACCCAGGTATCTGAACTCTCTCACCAATTTGAGTCTCTCTCCATTCACTGTAACATTGCACTAGGAGTCCCACACCAATCATGAACCATTCACTTATGTGCCCATTTACCCTTACACATGCTTCACTACCATCATAAAAATTCTTGATAGCACCTAGCAGCTTACCATCTACACTGTACATGTGCAAAACTTTCAACAATCCCTCTCTGTCTACTTTGTTATATGCTTTTTCCAGATCCATGAATGCCATAAACACCTTATAGTTTTTTCACTACCTGTCTCACTGCAAGTATTTGCCACCACACATCCTCTGCCACCCCTAAAGCCACCCTGCTCATCACTCACTAGGACTTCTGATAGCTCTCTTATTTTCTCTATAATAATTCTTCCATATATCTTCCCTACCACATTCAATAAACTTATGCCAAGATAATTCCTGCACTCACTTTGCTCACCTTTATTTTTGTATAGGGGTCCAATCACAGCCTCTTTCCACTCTGCTGGCACAGTTTCACTCATCCATGCCTTCTTAGCATGTCTCTATACTATGTATATTTATATGCATCTGAATATGAGTTACAAATGCACAACCTCTTTTCCTTACACATATCCTTCAGTCACTTCCATTACCATATTGTCCTGGTACTCCATTACAACCCATTATGTTATCCTCACAACCAGTACCTACTCTTTCATTCATATCGCCCATTAAGATCACATAATAGCTCCTGGGCATTTCTCCCACTGCTTCATCCAGCTCATCCAAAAACCTTTCTCTCTCTCACACCTGTCATCACATGGTGCATACGTTATGATCACAGCCACTTTCACCTTCTCAAACTTGAACTTGACATACATACATCTCGAGCTGACACATTTGTAATCTCTCATTCCACTCCGCCACATCTCATTCAACAACAAAGTTGCATCTTCCTCACCCATTCATGCCCGATCTTACACATTTCACACCCTCCCACTCCTCCACTTTGCATCCTTTCATCTTTGTTTTACACAATGCCATCATGGCATGTCTCACACTCTTGAACACATTCACCACTTCCACCCTCTTGCTCTCCTCATTCACACCCCTCACAATCCACAAGGCACATGCGAATCTGCCCATTTGGTTGGGGCCCTGGGCAGGTATTGGGCCCTCCGAGGCTCTCAGAAACATCTGCCATGATTAAGTGATTTTAGATAGGGGAATCTGGGGGACACTTAACCCGGCCAAAAACCCTGGTTAAATGGTTACCACCTAGCGTAGCAAATGGTTTCCTGGGTATAAGCAACCATTTGGCTTGTCATTCAGTGCTGAGACCATAAGGCATTCCAGCACTGAGTGAGTGGATGATGGTCACCCCCATCCACTACTACCAAAACTACCAAATTACTTTCAAACAATTCCTGGAAACTATTGGAAAAATGAAGGCTCAGATTTACAATGAGATCTGAAATTATATGAAAATCTCAGCCTGGACTCTGAATTTGTGGACGAGTTTCCAGCCTATGAGTGACGAGTGTAACCAGATACCACATTTCATTCTTATGGTAAAATTTCCCAGGGACAGTCGTAGCTAACTTTTCATTATCAACATATATGATGGAGATATATTTTTATGTATGTACTGTGTGCTGCATGAGAAGAAAGAGGACTTACTGATCTCTTAAGAATGGAGTTATGTGAGTGTTCCTCAACCAGGGTGATGAGAGATGGGATACTGTTCACCACATCCACCAGGTCGCCTATCAGACCGATGAGGTCTCTGCCAGTACACAGTATGGGGGTATTAGAAGCCAGTATTTAACCATGAACAGAAAAAAATAAAGCAAAGGTGTATATGCAAGTACAGTACTAATTTAACCATGAAAAGGATTAACATTAACAGAAAATAAATGTGGTAGATCCACTCACTCGATGCAGTGTTGGGTGACAGACCAAATGGTTTCTTGTAACCCAAGAAATCTTTTATTACTCAGAGGGAACTTGCAACCAATCCCTTGGGTAAAGGAGAAATAACACTGCCTCCCTTATTCCTGCAGGTAAATTGGAACATGGCGGCAGGGATTAGGATTCCCCCATCCATTATTCCTACACATGGTAAAGGCTCAGAAAGTTTCAGGCCTATGTCCTACACTCAGGGCCCAGGGAAAACAAAAAGGTTCATATGGCTATGTGGAATGTCAGGGGTGTGACTGATGAATGAAGGATAATACTGGACTAGGTGATGAGTGGAATGAAGAGAACAAATGTAGTAAATGTGTTCAATGGTGTGAGCTTTAAGTCATGTATCAGTATATGTGGAGAATGTAAAGAAAAAGTTGATTTGCCAATGAATAATGAATAAGCAAGACGAAGGAAAGATTATAAGTATTAATGAAAGGGAGCAAAGTGGTGAGTACATGAGTCCAATGTGTATTAAGTCATGTATAAGTGTGCGTGGAGAATGTAAAGTTGCTTTACTGACGAACAATGAATGGAAGAAAGGAATGAAAAATTATAAATATCAAATGAAGGGGAATGTTAGTTACAGTTTAAGATGACTAAACAGGTGAAGACTGTTCCATATGCACCTTGTAATAACACAGGTGAGGAAGAGGAGGACAGGTCAGGGGCCCAACTAGATGAAGTGACAGGACAGATGCCCAGGAGTTATAGTGTTTGTGGTGGGAGTCCTGAATAGGAGATGTAAATGATATAATGAGTTGTTATGGAGTACCAAGGGAGAGTGATAATGGATGATGACTGAACGATATATGTCTGGAAAGGAGTAAATCATATGTTAAGCACAAAAATCTATCTGTCTATCTGTTGCCAGATGCCTTAATCCCGTAAGGGGTGGCCACAAACAAATCGTCTCCATGTCATCCCGTCTCCTGCCATTTCACTGCACTGTTCCCAGCTCACACTCCCCTCTCTCATATACAATTATTATTGATGAAGAGAAACTATAGGGAGTGTTGAATACAAAGTGTGCCTGTACAGAGAAAGATGCTTGGGAATACTGGTGAAAAGAGGGTGGTGACAGGGCAACGTGAATGTTTCACTGATATGATTATGGCATGCAGCATAAAACTGAGAGGTGTATGATGCTTATGGGGAGGGACAAAAACTCAGAGTGAAAGCCTGTGTGCTGAGAAGCTAAGATCCAAAAATACCAGGAAAAGGTAGATGAGGAACTGATCAATGAACTGGGAGTAACAACATGGATGTGGAAAATTTGTGGAATAAGTAAAGGTAGAGGAAGAATACGTCAATGAGTTGGGAGCAAATGAATCTCAAAAAAATTTATGGACTGTGCACAAGGAGTGTTTAGTTAGGAATGCTAAAAATGAATGAATGATACACTGAATGTAGCAACTACAGTACCAAGAGGGGTACAGCTTGCTGGGATTTATAATCTGAAAGAGTGGTGGAGGAAAACAGAAAGCAGTGACTACACTGGATGCAAGAAAGGGGTTCATATGAAAAAAGGATACTGTATACAGTACTAATACTAGGGGAGGGAAAAAAAAAATAAAAAAAATAAATGCTTTCCCCCCCCGGGCCTATCCCCAAGGCTCAGTAGTCCTCCTACATCTCCTCATGTCATCACTTTGGCACTAACATCCATCGTCCATAATGAATACTGCACATGCTAAGATTGTCTCATACAGGACTGGTGTATTGGTATTAGCATGACTGATGAATGAATAAAAACTACTCTGAAAGAAAATACTATGAAAAGAGGTCAAAAAATGTGGAAATATGGGTGTGAGGATGAAAGTGGACAAATACTGATAAATGGAAGTAAAGTAAGAAGCGGATGGAAAAAATATTTTGAAAGGTTGATGAATGGGAATGATAAGAGCATGGCGGTACTAAGCTTGGCTGGTTTGGGTGGTAAGCAGAGAATGAATGTGGTGCTGGAATATGTGACACTAGTACAATAACAATGTCCAACAATGTCCCGTAAAGCACCATCATCTGTGTGGGACTCAAACTTACCTCATACCTCATCACTGCAGGTCTGAAAGATGTGTGGCCATCACATAATTATGATGACTTTCTTTTTAGATTCACATATCCCGGCCTATTGCAGTGTGGGTGGTAATGAATTTAAGCACTTCCGGCCACAATGGCCAACAAATTATACACAGTTTAACAATAGGTTGAATAACATCGTACTATAAAGCATGCTCATCTGTGCAGGGACCCCACACAGAATGAGGTGCAGATTACACTAACTTGTGGTACTGGTGGTGCATGGTGAGGAAGTTGGTGATGAGGGGCTGCTGCAGGTGGTATATGAGCAGATCCTTGTTCTCTGTAATGGAGCGCATGTGTACCTCGGAATCACTACACCATTCCACATACCTGCCTGAAATGTGGCATGATCAGAGGAAGGGTAGCTATTATACACCACCACCACCACCACCAATCATCATCATCATCATCATTGTCGTCGTCATCACCATCATCTTTTTTATTAATTGTCGTCGTCATCACCATCATCATCATCATCAGCCCAAGCTCTATTTCCTACCTTGAGATGAGGTGAGGCAGGGTCTAGAATGCAAGGAATATGAACTGAGTTTGTTACTTGATCCACAACCAGATATGTTCTACACCTGCAAAAACCCAACTGAGTCTTCCCTTTATCATGTTTTTCTCTTTTCCTGCTTTCTGGACCCCACCTCACCTCATCTTCGGGTGGGAGAAAAAAAGGTCGAGATGATGATGAATGCATGTACTGTACAATGATTACACATGTAGTTATACAATAAATACAAGATAACACCAACATCTGAAAAGATTATAAGGTAAGACACAAGGTAATTTCATTATGTGACCAAATATTTCATCTGGTGCCCTTTGAATGAGAAGAAATAAACATTAACACCAATGAATGAATGAACAAAAGTGTGTAACAGTTCCATACCACAGCAGCGACTCCCACTACATGTCACGTTTCATGTTCAACACAGTCGTTTCTCCCACCACATAATAGGTTATCCACAGTACAACTCCTGACAGTGTTAACTATACACTGTAGCACAACCACAACTATTCCTGACACCTCTGATAAGCTTCTTCATCAATATCATCATCTGGATCTCCTTACCCACCCTATGGCAGGGTGAGGAGTAGCAATGCCCAGACAGCCCAAATTTGCCCAAACAAATGGGCCACACTTCAATTCAGTCATCATTCAAGCATCTGGAATCCTGGCTCTATCGGTTACACCAAAACATTCATCACGTTCTGTAGCTTCACATAAACATATTTGACAGAGTCAATCCAGATGCTGCGACGTTAACCCGAGGTGTCCCGTCGACATACGGGTACGTCACAACGTTTTGTCACAGCTAGACCCATCGATGTACCCGTACGTTACGCAATTGCAAGGTCAGTCATCCGCACAATTTTCAAGTTTCATGGGTGATTTTTGGTAGGCATATATGGGAGACCTTCCTCTACCTGCTGTCAAGTAGGGATACTGCCTGGCCCCACCTGACCCCCCTCCCCCCCACACTCAGGAATTCACCTGCTAGCAGTGACCTGGCCAGTAAAGACATGTCACGCCACAGTCTCTCCAATGACAAAATTCACGGTGAAAGTGATTCCTGAGCTAGAGGACAAAGAAATAAAGAAGCTAAAGGAAAAAACAAACAGAAGTGATGAGGTGGTAATGTCGTAAAGGAAGGTGCCATATGTTGATGTGTTTGGTGACTGAGCAATGATTATATTGCCTATATAATTGTGTGAAAACCAATATAGTCTTGTACTATACATAAATTCGTACCAAATGAATAAATAAATACATAATTCAAAGTGGCTTGAATTAGTTTCCCATCCCATAATTCGTTTTCTTTGAGGCCACATACCAAGAGAGAACGAAAGGTAAGGCTGACTCATCACCTGCAGAACCATTTATAGGCTCAGGAGGGCGATTTCTCTATGAATTCTCGAAGTTTCTCACCAAAGGCGAAGGTTTGAGCCAAAAAAAAAAAAAAAAAAATCCGAAATTGCTCGGGACTGGGGGGTATCGGAGGTAGGAAATTGGTCGGGATATAACGGGTTAAAAAGGGGTGCCAAATCCCGGATCATGCACTTCTCTTCACAACATTCATCCAGCCAGCTCGATTTCTTGTCAGTTCCCTAGCCTCAATGACTTCCAACCCTCTCTTCCTCACACACTCATCCACCATATTTCTTCACCTTCTCCTTGGCCTAGCTCGCCTCCTCCCTCCTTCAAATTCGCTCAGATATACCATTTTCACCACTCTATTGCTATCTATTCTCTCCATATGACCATAACATCTCAGTACACTCTCTTCGATTCTGGTGTCCACCAACTTCCTCACTCCACATATTTCACGAATCACATTATTTTGAATCCTATCCATCCTCTGTACTCCACATACATTCCTTAGCAGTCCCACCTCCACTGCTCTTACTCTTGACATTTCATTTTCATGCCACACCATAGTCTCACATCCTTGTGTTAAAGTTGGCACTAACACTCCTTCATGTAAGACTCGTGCAGCTGGAACACTCAAGCCTCTGTTTCTTATCAAGGCCTTCATTGCACCAGCTACTTTCCTTCCTTGTGTCACTCTACTTTCCACTTCTTTTGCACATTTTCCTCTCTTTTCTATCACTGTACCAAGGTATATGACCTCTCTCACCAGTTCCAGTCTCTCTCCATTCACTGTAACATCACACTGGGAGTCACCTTCTCTCTCAATAACCATCACTTTACTCTTTTCTACATTAACTCTCAAGGCATGATGCTCACAGACATTAGCAAAACTCTGCACTAGCCTGCCAAGTTCTAGTCTGGTATGTGCAAGTTGTACTGCACCATCAGCATACAAGAAATTTGAGATATTCCATCCTTCACCATTCATTACCAATGTCATCCCCTTCTCCATTACTTGTGCTTTTACTTCTCTGTCATCCCATCCATATATACACTGAACAACCATAGGGACATCACACAACCTTGTCACATGCCCACATCGATCATGAACCATTCACTCAGATGCCCATTTACCATTACACATGCTTCACTACCATACAGCAGCTTACCACCTACACTGTACATGTGTAAAACTTTCCACAGTCCTTCTCTGCCTACTTTGTTGTATGCTTTTTCCAGATCCATGAATGCCATGGACATCTTATAGTCCTTCTCACAAGCCTTCTCTACAATCTGTCTCACTGTAAATATCTGATCCACACATCCTCTGCCACTCTTAAAGCAACCTTGTTCATCACTAACTAGGACTTCTGATCTCTCTCTCTTAATTTCTCTATAATAATTCATCCATATCCCTTCCCTATCACACTCAATAAACTTATGCCACAATAATTTTTGCACTCACTTCGCTCGCTCTCTTTTTTGTATGGGGGTACAATCACAGACTTTTTCCACTCTACTGGCACAATTTCACTCATCCATGCCTTCTTTCACATCTCCAACAAGCACTTCATTCTACTCTCTCCATCATACTTAATCATTTCTGCATACACCTCATCAACCCCAGCTGCTTTCCCATTTTTCAGCCACTTCACAGCGCTCATCACCTGTGCGAGTGGCACATTTCCTGACATTGCATTCTTTCCCTGCACATCTTCAAAACCAATCATGTTTACAGTGGCTCTGCCTTCTCTAATCCCATTCATCAGGCTTTTAAAATATTCTTTCCATCTGGTCCTTACTTCATCCCCATCGGTTAATAATCAACCACCTACATCCTTCACACTTCCTTCTGCTTTCACATCTACATTTTTGCACCTCTTTCCAGAATAACTTCCTATTTTCAGAGTAGTTTGCATTCACTTTTCTTCCTGAATCATCATTTACCTCCTTCTTTTTCCTCTTCACTAATCTCTTTACTTGCTACTTGCTCTCATTATATTCGGTTCTTATTTCAACTGAACCCCTGTCTTCTAACCACTCTAGCCACTTCCTCTTTTCCTCCACTGCCCTCTTAACCTCTTCATCTCACCATGCCATACCTTTCTTCTTTGTTGTTACTCTTGCCACACTGTCACGAATTTTCTACATTGTAAAATCACATTAGTTAAATCGTGACATCCAGTGATTTTGTGAGGAGCAAATTAATATATACGATAATTTTTAGTTGTCAGGCTTTGCTCCGGGCCAATTGCGCATGCGCCGAGCTCCCACCCG
>JAGKTI010041346.1:0-10262 GCA_018397915.1 Birgus latro
AAAGTCCGGATTAGCAGGGGTAAGTCCGGATGTCGCTTTTATCGGAATTTCGCATTTTTGGACTGGCTTGGGCCCCAATTAGTCCGTTATAGTGAGGTCTTACTGTAACTAAATTTTGGCACTTGGTGGTTTAGTGGTTAATTACGGCGCTCCAATCGGATTGAGCCGGTGAGGGTTTATATCCAAATGGTGGTTGGGGTTTATTGCTCATGTAATGCAACTCAGGGATGAGTGAGGCTGGTCACTCTCATCTTAAATGTCAGGACCAACTTGCCTAGCCCCAGGCTCCTACACTCTTCATGGGGCAACATAGGATTGGATGATGAATGATATTGAATGATAAGAAAATTTGGTTCTAATGTATTTGTAAGCCTTATATTACATGCTTTAGGAAATGTATAGAGGGATGAATCTTACTGCAGTACATAAATTTGTCCAGTATAATATATTCTGTCAGTGTGCCAGGATAATGTATGAACATATTTCTTGTTGAATGTGACACACACATACACACACACACACATTCTGTATCATTACAATAATCATCTTAGTGCAGAGTTGAAAGTTATAATAAATTTTATTCATGTACAGTTCATTTACACTAACCTGACAGGGATATTTGGCATTTTATGGCTTATTTCCCATACCTCATTGACAGAAGAAAACAGTACTGTGGTTGTACATCTTTTCCATAGCATTTCTTTCTGACTTGCACAATATTCATGTGTTACTTCTCTTATTGTACATCGGCATTCAAGGTAATATCTCAGTTTAATGATTACCTAAAGTGATCATAGTAGTTGCTTAGATGACATACAGAGTCATTGGTTATACCTTACACTGTTAAGAAGACAAGTGGTATGTACTGTATTTGTACTTGTTATTCCATTCTTTATCCCTTGGTCTTAATTTATACAGAAACTGGAGAGCATCATGAAGACTGACCTTCTTTTGGGTAAAACCAGTGAAGAAGTGGCCTATGTGAGTTCATGTACCTTTTCTTTTATAAACATCCACCATCTTGCTTTCATTATACTGAGTAAAAATTCTGCAGTTTGCTGATACTGGTTTGGGTGACTCTGAGTGATAACCCAAATTACCATATATATTTTCTTGTAACCCAAGAAACCATTTACAGTTTTGGTTGGTAACTGTATAACTAACTAGATGATGCCTTGTGGTTTTGTGGGTTAAGGCAGTCCAGCCACTGAGAGATGGTTGTGTTACTTGTTCACATAACCTAGCCCAGGGAAAAGAGACCCATCCTCCTTACCTTATATGTCTGGATTGATTAGTTTTGCCCTGAGCCTCTGCCCTCTTGATGATGGTTGATGGAAGTAGTCAGAGATAATAACATGGATATTGTGATAAAGGTCTGTGAAGCTACAGAATGTGGTGAAAGTTTTTGGCATATCAGATAGAACCAGGATTCCGTGGGCTTGAATGATGAGTGAATGGAAGCATGGCCCATTGAACTGGGCAAACTTTGGCTGTCTGGACACTGCTACTCCTCACCCCACCCTAGGGTGGGAAAGGAGGTCCGGATCCAGGTGATGATGATGATGGTATGCGGTGAGGATGGGAGATGGCAACTGGGTGCAGAAAGTGTGAAGCGTGAACACTGGGAGTAGGGTTGCAAGAGGCAGACCAAAAAAGACCTGGGATAAGGTTGCTGAGTGTGACCACAGGGATAAGAAACTGAATAGGGAGACTGCCAGAGATTGAGCAGCATGGACAACTGCAATTAGGTGACCAAAACCAATTCATGCATGCATGTTGGAGCCTTTATAAATCAAACAAAATGTAACAGTTATCCTGGCACACTGACAGAGTAATACTCTATGAATATATTATCTGGAAAAGTTTAAGTACTGCAGTAAGATTCATCCCTCTATCCATATCCTGCTGCATGTAATATGAGGCTTACAAATGCATTAGAACCAAACTTTCTTTTCCTTTTTTTTTTTTTTTAATAACAGAACTGAGGAAGGAAAAACAAATGATAAAAAAAAAATCCATACACCGGATTACTGGTACTGGTGTCCTCCATTCACGAAATATCTGTAACAGTTGGACTTGAACAGCTGTAAGTTGAAGTTTGGAGGAAAACAATTCTGGGGAAGTGAGTTCCAGAGAGATACAGTTTGGAGAATACAAGAATTCTGATAGGCAGAAGTTGTGCAATATGGCTGTGTGACATTCTAGTCATGAGTGCTGCCAGATGCCCGTGTAGCACGGGGGAAGGCATGGAGAGGTGGCACAATGGACGCAACTTTGTCTGAGCATTTGCCATAAAAAAATCTGTAAAATAATGCAAGGAAGGCAACATTCCTTTTTACTTATAGGGGAGGTGGTTTATTTATAATAGCAGGGTTATTAATAATTCCAACAGCTTTGTTCTGAATTTTGTCAGGTTGTTTTAATGCAACCTCTCCACATCCATTCCACAAGGGTGACCAATATTCAAGCTGAGAGCACAAATGATTCTTATAAATTACAGCTAACTGCTCGTCAGTGAAGAAGTTATGGACTCTGTACAATAATCCAAGTTTCTTTGAGGTGGTTTTAACAAGTGATCTGACATGAGAGGTTCAGCTGAGGGCATTGTTAAGTGAGATGCCGAGAATTTCAATACTTTTGGAGATGGGAATATTAGTAACACTGAAGGTAATGTACGATTCTGGCAATATCTGTCTATTAGTAAATTGTATATACTTTGATTTTACTAGCGTTAAATGAGACGAGGTTGTTTTGTCCCCATTCATTGATCATAGATAAGTCTTGATTTATGGAGATGGGTGTACTGAGTTGAGAATTAGAGATATTAGACTTTGTAAATGGGTGTCTGAGTGTGAATGAACTATGAAATGTTGAGTCATCTGCATATGAATGGATGGGATTGTGAGAGACAGATAAGAGATCATTAATATGAACCAGGAACAGGGTTGGTGCCAGAACTGATCCCTGTGGCACACTGGCATTAATTGAGAGGAAATTGGAATATACACTCTACTTTTATTTTTCTGCTGCTGAGGTATGAGGCAAACAGAGGAAAAAAAGACGTTAGTCCATAGCAAGGGAGTTTGGACAGCAGGGAACGGTGCCATACTCTGTCAAAAGCTTTAGAAATATCAAGGGCTACTGCATGAGTTTCTCCTTGTAGGCCGATTGACTGAGTCAGGAGACTGAGTATGTCAATGGAGGATCTCTCATGGAGAAAACCATATTGTCTATCACTAATTAAGTTGTTCGATTCAAGGTGTTTAACTATGTGCTTACTGATTAAAATTTCAAATACTTTACCAAGAGAAGATGTGACAGCTATTGGTTTGTAGTCAGAGGCATTAGAAGAACTTCCTTTCTTTGTAACTGGGTGGATATTGGCTTCTTTCCATGAATTAGGGAATAAGGAAGTACTTATGCATAGTCTGAATAATTTAGCAAGAACAGGGACAAGTTCTGGAGAACACTTTTTCAAAACTATCTATCTATCTATCTATTGCCAGACACCATAATCCCGTAAGGGGTGGCCATTTGACTTTGAGTTATTTTTTTTTATGGGGAGGGGCACTAACCCTCCACCAACCCACTTGTTGACACGTAGGGAGCACGTATGGTTTGGTTATATGGTTAACACCCAGCGTTGTAAATGGTTTCTTGGCTTACAGGAAACCATTTAGCTTGTCACTCAATGTAATGCCATCTGTAAAGGAAAGAAAAGCAGTAAGAAGTGACAGGAAATATAGGAGAAATAGGAAGAAAGGAGGGCAGGCACAGAAAAAGAATGATAAAGGCTAAGGAAGAAGTAGGCAGCACTACATCAAGTGAGTGGATGATGGTCGCCACCACCTACCACTATCCCAAAGTTTTTACAACTTTGGCGGAAGGCGAACCCGCGCCCACCACTTGCGACAGGCACACTCTGCCACTGTACCACAGAGGCTCCATCTGGGCCTGGAGCTTTGTTGGTAGGTAAATTGTCTAGGATGGATTTTACGTATCTTGTCTGTATTTTAAGTGGAACAATTGCGGGAGAGTCAAGTTCTAGTACCGGGATGTTCTGGCTGACTTCCTCTATGGTAGAATTTCTGGCAAATGTACTCGCCAAGATATTTGCTTTCCCACACACACGTCATTTGTAATGTTGCCATCTGAAGATTTTTGAGGGGGAATAGATGATGGCTTGTTAAAGTTATTATTGAAAGAATTAAAAAATGGCCAGGTTATTTTATTGTCATAAGGGTTATTAAGTAGTTTTGATGCTTGATTATGAAGAAAGTTTGATTTTGCGAGATGTATTACAGCTTTTGCGTGGTTTCTAGCAATTTTAAACTGACACAGTGATTCAGATGTTTTTTATTTCAAGTAAGAATTATATACAGAATATAAAAGGAAAGTGGAGGAGCGATTGGGTAAATAGTGATTGGAGCAGGTGGGGAACATGGAAGGTGTGTGCAAGATAATCACAGAAGAAATCTGTACAGCATGTGAGGTGGTGTGTGGGGTGAAGAGAAGACGAAAGGGGGTTCAGGGAAGAGCATGGTGGACTGAAGATGTGAGAGAGGCTATGACACAAAAGAAGAAAGCATATAGTGAGTGGATAAGGAACAGGGGCGTCGAAGAAGTTGAGAGACGGAAGAGAGAGTTATATGTATAGAGGAAGGGAGAGGTGAAAAGGTTAGTAACAGAGAGTAAGAAGAGAGTGGATGAGGAATTTGAGTGTAAAGTGGAGGGAATGTAAGAAAATGTTCTTGAATGATGTAAAGAGTGTTAGACAGGGTGCCAAAGAATATTTGGGGAGGGAAAGATAAGAGTGGTAGATTACTAGTGAAAAAGGGAGAAAAGGTGAACAGATGGAGAGAACACTTTAATGAATTGATGAATACAGAGAATGAAAGTCATGCAAGTATAAGTGGCTGGGGAATGGCTGGGAGAAGGAAGGATGTGGGAAGAGAGGAAGAAATCAGTAGGATGGAAGTTGTGGAAGCAGTGAAGAAAGTTAAAATGGGGAAAGCCCCAGGAATTGATGGAGTGTGTGGTGAAATGCTGAAGTATGGGGGAGAGATAGTACAAGAATGGATGTGGAAGGCATGCAGATTGGCTTGGGAGGAAGGTAGAATTCTGAAGGATTGGAAGTCAGGTACATATAATTATTCCCCTGTACAAGAGAAAAAGAGAAAAAGAAGTGTGTGGTAATCATACAGGCATTTGCCTTCTTCGTGTTATAGGAAAAGTATATGGTAGGATACTCATTGACAGAGTTGGGAAATAACAGAGGAATTAGTTGGAGAAGAACAGGGAGGTTTTAGGAAGGGAAGAGGTTGTGTAGACCAGGTAGTCATTCGTAGATCTTTAGTGGAAAAGTTTTTAGAGAAGGGAAAGAAGTTGTATGCAGCCTTCATGGATTTGGAGAAAGCATATGACAGGTTGGATAGACAAGGATTGTGGAAAGTACAGTATTAAGAATATATGGAGTAGATGGGCAGTTGTTGAAGGCTGTGAAGAGTATGTATGAGTGTGCTAAGGCTGCAGTGCATGTAGATGTTGAACTGAGTGAATTTTTCCATTTGAAGGCTGGATTGAAACAAGGATGTATCATGTCTCCATGGTTCAATCTGTAAATGGATGGGGCTATAAAAGAGATACAAGGTAGGGCAGTCGATGTTGGAGTGGCCTTAGTGAGAGAGGGCAGTGTTTGGAAACTCCCTGTACTGTTGTTTGCAGGTGATTGTGTTGTTTAAGTGAAGACGAAGGGGAGCTGCAAGGCTTGGTAGATGAGTTTGGGAGAGTGTGTAAGATGTGGTATCTAAAGGTAAATATAGGGAAGAGTAAAGTAATGGTCTTCAAGAGAAGTGAAGTCAGTGAATGTACAGAGAGATTGGATGGGGAGGATATGGAGAATGTGGTAGTATGAAGTAAGGATGGAAGTTTGGAGGGTGAAGTGCTTGAAAGAATGCAGCAGGGAAGAAAGGTTGCTTGTTCCTTGAAAGCAGTGATAAGAAACAGGAAAGTGAGCATGGAAATGAAAAAGTTGCTACAAGACAGTACAGTATTGTGATACCAACTCTAACATATGGAAGTGAAGCTTGGACCTTGCTGTAGGGACAGAAGTCAAGAGTGAAAGCAGTGGAAATGAGTTATTTGAGAGGAGCATGTGGAGTCACATGGAGAGACACACTGACAAATGAGGAAGTGAAGGAGCATTGTGGTGTGGATGTGGATGTGATAGGAAGCATTAGGAGAAACACGTTAAGGTGGTTTGGGCATGTGGAGGAGATGGAGAGTGAGAGACTGATGAGGAGTGTATGTGAGTGAGGTGGAAAGGGAGGGGGAGGCCAAGGATGAGATGGAGGTATGGAGTGGAGAGGTATATGAGAGAGGAGAGATATGAGCTGGGAGCAAGGCAGTGAAATGGCAGGGGACAGAGCAATATGGAGGTGATTTGTTTGTGGCCATCCCTTATGGGATTAAGGGATCTGACAATAGATAGATGGATACTGTAGTTATATGATAATGACTTTTGGGCTATTGGTCTGGCACAGTTGTTATCAAACCATTTTGTAGAGTTTGATCTTTTAGTGAACTGTTGACTTGGCACGAATGAATCCATACCAGTTAGTATTAAGTCATTAATGTAGGACTGGGTAGAGTTGACACCACTAGGGAAGAAAGACTACCATGGAATGTCAGCAAGATAATTTCTAAATCCATCCCAGTTTGCCCTATCAAGCTGCCATTGAGTCACCTTGACAGGTTCAGAATGGGGAGGTTTGGGCAGGCTAACTAATGAGGCTTTGATGAGACTGTGGTCAGAGGATCGAAGTGGTGACAGTACCTCTGTCTAGTATTGATTTGAATTATTTGTCAGAAATAGATCCAAGAGATGGGCTTTACTGTCAGGATTATCTGGTGTTCTGGTTGGTTGGTTTACCTACTCCAAATTCTCTATCCAAACTACAGTATCAGTATTTTTACCATGTAGTAACTCACGATCAATATTGCATTTTTTGGCGTACCTTCTGTGCAGTGTACCCAAACGCTGGCTTCTGTCCTTGGGTTTGTCTGCCACCTTTGAGAACCCATGCCCACCAGCTTGACTCTCCTTCAACTCTTTTCCCTTCTTAAACCTCTCCAGAAACTCCGCAGGGGTTCCCTGACAGAGGAGTAAATCATCAACATCAATCATTATCATCAATCACCATCATTATTATTATCATCCTGACCTCATTTTCCCACCAGGATGGGGTGAGGCATGAAAGATAGGGAAGAAAAAACACTATAGATGGAGAACTGATCAACAGCATGCCTGGTGAAATGGGCCATACACTCATTCACTTGTATTCTAAGTTACTTTGGAAACTTCTGAGCACATTTTCCTTAGTAATTTATTCTGCACATTACACCTCAATATCCTTTTGTATGCTGAATATGAAAATTATGTTGATACCAAAATAAATACATAAAATCAGAGGGAAAATCAAGGAGTATGAGGAGAAATAAATACTAAGAAAATGATGCTACAAACCCCACAATGCCACTCACAATACAACCCTAGACTCACACAAAGCTTAAGTTTACTTGTCTTCCAGGATGCAGTTTCCACTTTTGCCATTTTAAGTTTTCAGTGTCTAACAATTACTTCACCTTCATCTTTCATTTTCTGTGCCTGGCCTCCTCTCTTCCTACTTCTCCCATCCTTCCTGTCACTTTTTTTTACTCTTCTTTCCTTTTTAGGTCCTTTTACATTGAGTGACAAGCCAAATGGTTTTGTGTAAGCCAGGAAGCCATTTACAGTGCTGGGTGGTAACCACATAAGTAAACCATAGCTATGTGCTCCCTACATGTCAGGAAGTGGGTTGGCGGAGGGTTAGTGTCCCTCTTCGTAAGACAAATAACTCAAAGACAAAAGGCCACCCCTTACGGGATTATGGTGTCTGGTTATAGATAGATAGGTAGGGTCTAACAAAGAAATATCTTACAGCAAAACTTCTGTGAAGACTGATACCTTACTGCAATGTGTCATACTCTACATCTTGGTTTCATTACACTTTCTTCCTATATCAATCAGGTCATATATTTTTTTAATTCTTATAAGGAAAAAATCTTAGCAGGAAAATTTCCATAAACACTGGTACTGGAGTGCAATACGGCATTCCACAAAGTTCAGCTGAAGAGTATTTTATTAAAATTAACTTTCAATAACCCTACGTACAATGCTTTATGTAGTAACCAGGTCATTTGATTTTGTTTTTCAAGGCTTTGACATGCTTGCATGCGTCGGCCTCGGTCACCCAGTGGCGACTCTCCATGCTGCTTAATCTCTAGCAGCCTCCCTTTTCAGTCCCTTATCCCTAAGGTCATGCTCAATGACTTCATCCCAGGTCCCTTTCAGTTGAGGCCTCGCAATCCTACCCCTAATGTTAATACTTCTCACTTTCTGCACCCAACTGTCATCCCCCATCCTCTCCACATTTACAAATCATCTCAATCTACATCTCCTCATCACACCACCAATACAGTCCAGTCCCATCCTACCTTTTAACTCTTTCGTTGTAAATCTAGACCCCCCAGGCCTCACACTCAATGGTGTACTGCATGTACACTTAATCACTGTTTTTTTCTGTACATTTCACCCTGCAAATATCTTTTGTTACTGGCCAGGAATCACTACCATACAGCATTGCACTCCTAACACATGCTGCATACAAAGATCCTTTAGCATGGAGGGAGAGCCATCCTAGTGTCAGGAGAGGCAACAGCTTCCTGAAGTTATTCCAATCCTTCCTCACTCTAGTCACAGAGATAGCTACAGCTCCACCTCTGGCAACACTTAACATGACTCCTGGATAACAAATCTCTTCCACACACTCAAGACACTCACCAGCAAGTTCAATCCTTTTCTTCACGCCTGACACACTCCACATACTGTCCCCGACACGCTGCACATATGAAATCAGCATTATCTTGCAGTCTACCTATCATATCACTACATCTCTTATGCACCCACTTATCACAAACATGCACAGTACTGATAAACAAATCTATTAATGCATTTAGCCTCCATCAGAAGGAAACAGTTCAGCATAGCTATATAATATTAACCGCAGAGGATGGAGAGCGAGAGACCAATGAAGAGAGCGTAAGTGAGTGATGTGGAGGGGAGGAGAGGGAGAGGGAGACCAAGGATGAGATAGAGGGATGGAGTGGAGAGGTATGTGAGAGAGGAGGGTGTGAGTTAGGGGAAGGGCTGTGAAATGGCAGGGGACAGGGCAACATGGAGGTGATTTGTTTGTGGCCACCCCTTATGAGATTAAGGCTTCTGGCAATAGTGAGATAGACAGATGCTGAACAAAGCAGTTTATCATATAATATTTGGCTTTCAGTAAACCTCCTAGACACACAGGTATATATCAGTTAGGTCATGTGATACCATGTTTTTCAGTGGCTGTCAGAAACAAATTCATTACAGTAAACCCTTGCTTTACGAAACCCCAATATAGCAGATGCTGGGTTTGACGGATGCAAGAAAGCCCACCAAACTTTCGTCGATTATATTGATTTTTTTTTTTTTTTAATAAGATGAAGAACAGAGGAAGGAGGAACAAATGAATAAAAATAATCCATACACTAGACTACACATGCCATTCATTCAATGTCTGTTAAATGGGGTGCAATGGGTAGCAATACGAGTACACGTGTTCCCTACCCTTTCTACTCCTGCTTGGCCTAAGAGTGCCTTCTCCCCATCGTGATTTAAACTGGCAGCTACGGTCGGGCAGCAACCTGTGTACGGTGTTCCTATATTTCCCAAACCTGCGATGTGAAGCGGCTGTTATACTGTGTATGTAAAAGGCATTGCAAAAAGGTAAACACATATGAATACAATTTTAACGCATGTTTATAATAATACAGTATAAATCACGAAATGCTGTGACAAGGATGTGAACTAAGCTGCAAAAGGGTGAAATTATGGGCCAAGTTACTGTAAAATGGGTATAGTTTACATTTTCAGTACTAGAATATGCCACTATACTTATTTTCAAACATGTCCTTGAAATCCAATCTCAGGGGGGAGGGGCCTATTGGATAGAACAAACTATAAGCCTTTACAAACCTAGCTTTCTCCTAATTCTTCCATTACGACATACATCTGATTTTATTCAATGTACGAGAGAGCCTTGGCAGAAAATTTTGAACCATTAACACAAAACGTACCAATTATAACTATGTCTAGTCCACAAAACAAACTGCTCTATCTCTCA
>JAGKTI010041347.1:0-10262 GCA_018397915.1 Birgus latro
GGCCGTAAAGTAGTAGTACCACCCCACAGTACAGCCAGATTGTGTCCCCCCCCCCCGCCACAGGGGGCGAGTTACCTGAGCGCGAGAGGGGCGTGCGGGAAAGATGCAGGTGCGCCCGTCTTGCACGGAGCCCTCGCTGACTATTTCTGTCCCTTGGGTGTCTCCTTCTGGGGTGGGTGTCTTGCCCAGGTAAGGTAAATGGGGCACTTCAGTATTCTGCATTACAGTCAGGTTAGTTAGGACTGGCAAAATTAGGTTTGGTATGGTCAAGGTTAGGTTAAAATTGGTTAGGTATGGATAAATTTGGTTAGGTTACAAAAACTTAGGTTAGGTAGGGTATGGGCAGGCTAAAATTAACGAGGTTATGTTACAATCACAGGGCTGGAGATGGGCAAATCACCAATGATGAGGGAAAATTTGTGCCAAAATAGTATTAGAAGATGGCGTCCATCTGTCTCGTGTACAAGCTGGTGTCTGTTGAAACTTAAAAATGCACTCACGGAAAAAAAAAAAAATCAGTGTAATAGAAAGACAAGGAGAGGGAGCAAAACAGGATGATTCTGCATCTCCTGGATGATTACCCTTCTGAGCTTCCACACAGGCATCCATATGGTAATATACATGGCATTTACCTCTTATCTACCATAGAACTGTACACAGCAGAAATATTAGTAGTGCAACTTAATTCATCATCATCATCATTATCCATGGCAAGCAGGGCCATGCACAGCTATGGAAAACCATCACAAGGAAAATCAGCATTACAACCAGCTACTGTTCTTTTATCATAAACTAGAGGAGCAAAACCTGGATTCAAAGCTGAGCCAGAGCAGGCTCTGTCCCATGCTTTATCTGAGTACTGACAAAAGAGTCCTTAATTAGAGTCAAATGCACTAGTCTGCTGGCATTCTAAAATTGTAATGCTCATTTTTTTGCTGAATCAGCACCTAATATAACAATATTATTATGGATGAATGCGACTTGGAATGTAAGGGGTATGAATGATGAGGTGAAAGAGAGAGAAATCGTACAGGTACTTGAGAGTGCGAAAGTGGATATATGTGGAATAACTCAAACTAAATGGCGACGTGAGAGTGTGAGAGAATGGGAGTATGGATGGGGTATATGCACGGGAGTTGGTGAGAATGAGAGGGCGAAAGAAGGAGTGTGTATTGCTGTGAGCAAAAGATGGAAGGAGAATGTAAGAGAGTATGGATCAGTTGGGTCAAGGATTGTGTGGGTAAGAGTGAAAGTTGGACTACAAATGTGGGCAATTGTGTGCGTGTATGTGCCAATGCAAGATCATGTAAGTAGAGTGAGAGAAGAGTTCTGGACAAATGTGGAAGTGTACTTGGAAAAGTTTGAAAGAAATGAGAGAGTATTTCTGATTGGAGATATCAATGGAAAAGTAGGGAATGTGAAGGATGATGGAGCAGTTGGTGAGAGGGGTGTGCCTGCAGAGATGGATGAGAATGGCAGTGCTTTAGTGGACATTTGTGCCAGGAGGGGGTTGGTGATAGCTAATACCCTTTTCAGGCACAAGATGATCCATAGGTATACATGCCGAGTGCTGAGAAGGGTGGATGATGAACTAAATGAACGGAAGGCAATGATTGATTATGTGTGTGTGGATGAAAGGATGAGAAGGTGTGTAATGGATGCAAGAGTATATAGAGGATGGGGGAGTGAAGTCCAAATGAAATGGAGAAATAGAAGGGAAGTGCAGGAGGAAGTATTTCACACAAGGAGGGTGGAAAAATTACAAGAAGATGGAAAAAAGACAGAATATAAGAGGGAAGTGGAGGAGCGACTGAGTAAATATATATTGGAGCAGATGAGGGATGTGGAAGGTGTGTGCAAGACATTCACAGAAGAAATCTGTGCAGCATGTGAGGGGGTGTGCGGGATGAAGAGAAGACGAAAAGGGGGTGCAGGGAACAGCATTGTGGAATGAAGAGGTGAGAGAGGCTGTGGCACAAAAGAAGAAAGCATATAGTGAATGGATGAGAAACAGGGGCATGGAAAAAGTTGAGAGATGGAAGAGAGAAATATATGTAGAAAGGAAGAGAGAGATGAAGAGATTAGTCAATGAGAATAAGAAGAAAGTGGATGAGGAATTTAGAGGGAATTTGAGTATAAAGTGGAGGAAAGAATAAAGGAAAGAGAGACAGAAGATGGAGTGTAAAGTCACCCGTAGGCAGAAGGATACATAAAGTAATACAACTATAAAGTTGACAAGCATTCTATAAGACTTGAAGTCAAGTGCAACACTGGAAAGCTAAGGTGAGAGGCACTGTACTTTCACTTCATTATGCTCTTAAATGGTTTGGAAGACTTCCTTAAGTTCATGTAAAATTTGCCTTGAAGAGGAAAGAATCACTTCTGGGGACCTGAAAACATACTTGTAGCCATGACTCAATCCCCTAAAAAGGCAGAGAAACTGGAGATAGGAGGAACAGTTCCAACCAAACCTTTAAGTCTTGGTTTTTGCCATTAAAAATGTTGCTTTGGAACTTGAGGAACCTGCCAGAGCATGATGTGAGTAATCCCATGCTGACTGCTTAACTCTACCGTGACAAATTCCATTCAAAATGAAGAACAAAAAATTTAAGAGATTTCAGTCTATGGGTACCTACTGTACACTAGTACCCTCCTCCTTGCCGATTGTAAAATCATGCAAATGCATATCTCTTAGATGCCAAATAAATCTGAACTGGACAGTGTGCATGGTTCCCATAACACTGTATTTTTTTTTTATAGGCAATAAGAACTCACTTGTCCAATCTACATTTTCTTCTCCCACAATCATTTGCCTTTTAACCCCAATACCTGTACCTAAGAGAGTGTTTCTGACTGGAGATATGAATGGAAAAGTAGGGAATGAGAAGGTGGATGGAGTGGTTGGTGAGCGGGGTGTGCCTGCAGAGATGGATGAGAATGGCAGTGCTTTAGTGGACATTTGCGCCAGGAGGGGGTTGGTGTTAGCTAATACCCTCTTCAGGCACGAAGTGATCCATAGGTATACATGCCGAGTGCTGAGAAGGGTGGATGGTGAACTGAATGAAAGGAAGGCAATGACTGACTATGTGTGTGTGGATGAAAGGATGACATGTGTAATGGATACAAGAGTATATAGAGGTTGGGGGAGTGGACTTTCTGACCACCACTTGGTGGTGGACAGAATCAGAATCCAAACAAGATCGAGGAAGAGAAGGGAAGGATAGGAGGAAGTAGTTCTTACAATGAGGGTAGAAAAGTTACAAGAGGATGGAAAAAAGGCTAAATATAAAAGGGAAGTGGAGGAGCGATTGGGTAAATATTGATTGGAGCAGATGGGGGACGTGGAAGGTGTGTGCAAGATATTCACAAAAGAAATCTGTGCAGCATGTGAGGTGGTGTGTGGGGTGAAGAGAAGACGAAAGGGGGTTCAGGGAACAGCATCGTGGACTGAAGAGGTGAGAGAGGCTGTGGCAGAAAAGAAGAAAGCATATAATGAGTGGATGAGGAACAGGGGCATCGAAGAAGCTGAGAGACGGATGAGAGAGTTATATATAGAGAGGAGGAGAGAGGTGAAAAGATTATTGAGAGAGAGTAAGAAGAGAGTGGATGAGGAATTTGGGAAAGAATTTGAGTGCCAAGTGGAGGGAATGTAAGAAAATGTTTTGGAAAGAGGTAAAGAAACTGACTGGGTGCCAACGAAGCTAGTGAGGGTGTGAAAGATAAAAATGGTAGATTACTAGTGGAGAAGGGAGAAAAAGTGAACAGAGGGAGAGAACACTTTAATGAATTGTTGAACATAGAGAATGAAAGTGATGCAAGTATAAGTGGCTGGGGATTGGCTGGAAGATGGAGGGTTGTGAGAAGAGAGGAAGTCAGTAGGATGGAAGTGGTGGAAGCAATGAAGAAAGTTAAAATGGGGAAAGCCCCAGGAATTGATAGAGTGTGTGGTGAAATGATGAAGCAAGGGGAAGATATAGTAATAGAATGGATGTGGAAGGTGTGCAGATTGGCCTGGGAGGAAGGTAGAGTCCCGGAGGATTGGAAGTCAGGTATAATTATTCCCCTGTACAAAGGAAAAGGGGAAAAAGAAGTGTGTGGTAATCACAGGGGCATTTGCCTTCTTAGTGTAATAGGAAAAGTACATGGTAGGATACTTACTGACAGAGTTATGGAAATAACAGAGGAATTGGTTGGAGAAGAACAGGGAGGTTTTAGGAAGGGGTTGTGTAAACCACATATTCATTCTCAGATCTTTAGTGGAAATTTTCTAGAGAAAGGAAAGAGGTTGTATGCAGCCTTCATGGATTTGGAGAAAGCATATGACGGGGTGGATAGACAAGGATTGTGGAAAGTATTAAGAATATATGGAGTGGATGGGAAGTTGTTTTTTAAAGGCAGTGAAGAGTATGTATGAGGGTGCTAAGGCTGCAGTGCGTGTGGATGGCAAACTGAGTGGATCTTTCCATTTGAAGGTTAGATTGAAACAAGGATGTGTCATGTCTCCATGGTAGTTCAATCTGTACATTGATGGGGTTATAAAAGAGATACAAGGTCAGGCAGTGGATGTTGGAGTAGCCCTAGTGAGAGAGGGCAGAGTTTGGAAATTCCCTGTACTGTTGTTTGCAGATGATACTGTGTTGTTGAGTGAAGACGAAGGGGAGCTGCAAGGCTTGGTAGATGAGTTTGGGACAGTGTGTAAGAAGCGGAATCTAAAGATGAATATAGGGAAGAGTAAAGTGATGGTCTTCGAGAGAAGTGAAGCCAGTGAATGTACAGTGAATTTGGATGGGGAGGATATGGAGAATGTGTCCATTTAAGTACTTGGGTAGTGTGATGAGTAAGGATGGAAGTCTGGAGGGTGAAGTGCTTGAAAGAGTGCAGCAGGGAAGGAAGGTTGCTGGTTCGTTGAAAGCAGTGATAAGAAACAAGGAAGTGAGCATGGAAAGTGAAAAAGCTGCTACATGACAGTATTGTGATACCAACTCTAACATATGGAAGTGAAGCTTGGACCCTGTTGGAAGGACAGAAGTCAAGAGTGAGAGCAGTGGAAATGAGTTAAATCTATTTAAGAGGAGCAAGTGGAGTCACATGGAGAGACAGACTGACAAATGAGGAAGTGAAGGAGCGTTGTGGTGATGATGTGGATGTGATTGGAAGCGTTAGGAGAAACACATTAAGGTGGTTTGGCCATGTGAAGAGGGTGGAGAGTGAGAGACTGACGAAGAGAGTGAATGTGAGAGAGGCGGAGGGGGGGGGAAAGGGAGGGAGAGGCCAAGGATGAGATGGAGGGATGGAGTGGAGAGGTATATGAGAAAGGGAGGTGCGGGCTGGGAGCAGGGCAGTGAAATGGCGGGGACAGAGCGAAATGGAGGCGATTTGCTTGTGGCCACCCCATACGAGATTAAGGCGTCTGGCAATAGATAAATAGATAGATAGACTTTTTAAAAAAAATTTCATTACACTGGCAATCGAGCCTAAGGGGTAAAATATGTCTTCTCCCTCACTCATTAATGAATGGCACCATGTCTGGTTAACATGCCCAGTCCCGACCGGTTTTTTACCCAGCCTACCCCCAGATCCCGACCGATTTTCAACTTTTTTTGGGGGGGTTCAAACCTTCGCTTTTGGTGAGAAACATCGAAAATTCATAGAGAAATCACAATCCTGAGGTTAAAAATGTTGATACAGCTGTCATTTAGCCTTACGTTTTCCTTCTTTCTCAGGGTACCTGTCTAAAGAAAAGCTATGGAAGGGTTAACTAATTCCAGCCACTTTAAATTACACATTTATTTATTTATCTGGTACGAATTTGTGTGTAGTACAAGTCTATATTGGTTTTCACACAATAATATAGGTGATAAAAGCATTGTTCACTCACCTAAAACCCCAGTCTATGGCACCTTCCTTTACATCATTACCACCTCATCACTTCTGTTTGTTTCTATCTCTAGCTTCTTTGTTTCTTTGTCCTCCACCTCAGGAATCACTTTCACCGTGAATTTCGTCATTGGAGAGACCGTGGGGCAACATACCTTTACTGACCAGGTTACTGCTAACAGGTGAATTGCCCAGTGTGGGGGGGAGGGGGTTAGGTGGGGCCATGCAGTATCCCCGCTTGGCAGCAGGTAGAGGAAGGTCTCCCACATATGCCTACCAAAAATCACCCACGAATGTTGAAAAATGTGCACACAATGGGCCTTGCAATTGAGTGATGTACGATAAACGTTGGTGGGTCTGTCTGCGGAAAAAAGTAGCGACGTGCATCGTACATCGGTGGGATTTGGTGGGTTAAAGCCTGAATTCTTCTACAAGCTTTGCCACATTTATCATAACTACATAATTGTTTCCACACCTGAGTGAACTGTCAGGTGCCAAGTGAATCTGAATTTTTTCTACACACTTTTCCAGTCACCACATTTAAAATATTTTCACTTTTGAATTGATACTGAAGAGGACTTAAACATTTACCCCATTCATCACACGTGAATTTCTTCACTTCTTAATGAATTAAAGTGTTGGATGACATCAACTGAGTCAGCCGTTTACCACATTCAGCACACTAGAAACTCTTCCCTCTACAGTGATTTAATAAGTGTCTGGTGAGACTGCATTTCTGACCAAACTGTTTACCACATCCATCACACTTGAAATTCTTCACTCCTGAATGAATTAACAGGTGTTTGGTGAGATCACTCCTCCATGCAAATTGTTTACCACATTCATCACACTTAAAATTCTTCACTCTTGAATGAATTAACATGTGTTTGGTGAAATTATGCTTCTGTGCAAATAGTTTACAACATTCATCACATTTGAAAACCTTCACTCCTGCATGAACAACTGTATGTTGGATAAGACTGCTCCTAAAAGGAAATGCTTTATCACGTTCTAAACATCTGAACTGCTTAACTTCAGCTGAGGACGCTGTGTCCAGAACAATCTCACTGTCACTGAGGAACATTTTGTCACCCACCTCACACTCTAACTTTACATCTGGTTCTTCCTTTACCACCTCCAATATTTTGTCACCCACCTCACACTCTAATTGCACATCTGGTTCTTCCTTTACCACCTCCATTATTTTGTCATTCAACTCATACTCTAAATTTACATTTGGTTCTTTCTTTATCACCTCCATTATATCAATCCTTCCACCTCTCTCACCTTTCACCTTCCACAATACTTCAGTTACTCTACCTTGGTGTTAATCTTACTGTTTACCACCAACAGGATGACTTACCTTCATTGTACCAATGCTCAGTCATACGATGCTCCCATTACAAGTGAACAATAACTCAAAAATTCAACACTGTTATCAGATAATAATTGTAATTACATAAAAAGGATAAAATTTCAACATAGACTATTAGTCCTTTAACCCTTTGGCCGCGACCTATTAATCATTACGTGGCCTAAATTCCTAAAAAATGAATGTGCTAATTATAACTTTGTTGTTACTTTTCCAAGAGGAAATGACCATGAAGTTTCCATTTGTGTGTGTTTTAATGGTAAAAAATGCTCCTTCCTCTATGAAAAAATTGTGATTCCCTGAGAAAAAAATGTGAAAATAATTAATTTTTGCTACCGTGCAATTTTGCAAAATTACGAGATTAATTATGCCAAGCAAGGTTTTCGCTTGTACATCTACACTAGACACATGTACATTGTTTGTTGGCACATAAAGAGAAATCAAAACTTATATTTGTTCAAGAACATCGTAATTTTCTGTGAAAAAATGCAAAAAATAATTAATTTGTGCTATTCCCTAACTTTGCTATAATGATGACACTATTTACTTCAAGCAAGGTTTTTCACTTGTATATACTGTATACTAGACACATGTACATTTTGTTGGCACATAAACAATACCAAAACTTACTTTATTTATAGCAAAACAACAGATATGTGGATGGAAATATGTTTCTTTCAGCTGTGGACTGAAGCTGCCTGATGCATCATGAAGAATAATTAGTAGGGTGACCACAGTTGCCTAACACAGCCAAAGGATTAAACATTGCTAACATGTGAATGCTTCTGAACTGAAACTTTAAACACAGGCCATCACTGCCGAGTCATGTTGTCAATTTAGACTGATATTACCACGGTCTTCCTTATTTCAACACCTGTTACCTATTGTCTCTGCAGCAACAGATACTGCAAAGGATACCACACCAGGTAAATCATCCAAGATCAGCTCCTTTGTGGGAAAAAAACAGATCTTCCACTGGACACTACATGGATAATAACCCATAAGCTGTTGCCTGAGGTACCTCTTGTTGGATGTGCTAACACAACATAAGATGTGCCCTCAGTCCTGTTTTGTACTTATTATCCATTACTCAGGCAGCACCCTGATGATGACAGTGTTTACAACTGCTTTACTGCTCTGACTCCAGCTGTGAACCTGGAACAACAGCAGCCATTAGACCAGCATCTCCATCAACTTAATAACACTGTCCAGTGAACTCTAATTTTGCATGGAGCTCATTAATGCTATGCAGGGAAAAAAAAAAAAAAAAAAGTTCTCATTTTCATGGTTATTCAATTTGCTGAGCAATAAAAGACATATGGAAATGCATATAAAAACAGCTACAGAAAAAATGCTGTGTTTTTGTCTTATTAACCCCTACAAGAGGGGCATCTGAATGTTCTGACAGACACTCAGGATGGGCATAATTGGTGGGTGTGATATGGTGGGGGATTTGTGGGGGGGAGGTGTGGGGGTGTGTGGGGGTTGTGGGGTGGTGCAGGGATGGGGACTGGGTGCTTGGGGGAGGTGGGGGTAGGGTGGGGGAGGTGGGGGTAGGGTGGGGGTGAGGGGGTGATGGGGTAGGGGGTGATGGGGTGGGGATGGTTAGTGTGGGTTGGGGAGGGGGGTAGGGGGGAAAAGGGTGGGGGGGGGAGGGGGGGTTGGGGGGGTGGGGGGGGGGGTTGGGGGCAGTGGGGGGAGGGGGGAGGGGGGGTGTGGGTGGGTCGGAGGGGTGTGACTGCATATGTGGACGCCTGTCTTTTTGGCCCTAGTACTCTTGGACAGCTTATGTGGACACCCATCTTTTAGGGCTTAAGGGCTGGTTTGCCAATCTCTGTGTACAACAAGAAATGTTATAAACAAAAAATACAATTTATTTGACATTTAATATCACTTTACTGTGACATTCATGATCAATATATCTTTAACCCTTAACTTCTGTATTGAAGATAAAAAAAAAATCTTTTTAACGAGCCAAAAGAGGGACCTTTTGGGAAAATTTCTGATTCTCTTTTCCCCAATACCAAAAAGGTGATTCTTAAGCTTCTTTTTGTGCAGATTCCATTTGCACAATGCACAGTATAACCTGGTAATACATTAGTCATGCAAAACAATGGTTTACAATACAACACTTTATATAGGCAGAGTCAGAAACATCAACATAAAAATCTGAGTCTTGGCACAATCATTACCTTTCAGCTGGGGTCTGCAGTGTCCACATCAGCTCCTCTGATGAACTGACTGCAAGCTGCCTTGTGCATGTCCAGTTGCTCCCTCACCACACACCTGAATCACGGATCACTTCATTACATACACAACAGTAGACTATCTAGTGGACAAGTACTTAATGTTACATTAACGCAACTATGTAATACTTTTAGAAGTCATTGGCCTGGAATCAACAGAAACCAGTAAAGCTTAAATGTAAAGTATTTCTAAAACAAAGATACATACAGCAACTGTAATTACATAATTTAAACAATGACTGAAGGTAGCAGGTGGTGGCAACCATCATCCACTCACTTGATGTATGGTAGTACTGAACTTCTCACCCCTTCTCATTTTATTTCTGTGTCTGCCTTCTTTTCATCTTACCTCTCCCTTATCTTTCTGTTACTTTTTATTACTCTCCTTTCCAAATCAGGTGGCTCTATGCCAGGGGTATCAAACTCAAAACCTTTCGAGGGTCAATTCTTAATTTAGTTACAGTCTCAAGGGCCAGCAAAGATAATACTGTACAGAGATAGCCCGATTATCCGGGCTATGTGGTGTGAAGGGGTGACTGAATAGTCCGAAATCACGATTAATCCGGCGGAAACAAAAAACAAGTACTGTTAGATTGATTTATTTACAGGTAAATGTACACTTAACATAGCAGAAAGACCTTACCAAATCTTTGCATATGCATCCTGCTTGTTTCTGTATTTTTCTAGTTTCAGTTTGGTAAATTTCTTTATCTTGCTGAAAAATATCCTCTCTGTTATTATCGTCACGTTCCTGAAGCTGTACAGTC
>JAGKTI010041348.1:0-10262 GCA_018397915.1 Birgus latro
TCGTAACACTGCGTCCTGTTGCATACAGACACCTCTCAAAAACCTCCACACATCAAATTATTTGTACATTAAGTACAAAGGTACCGAGAGAGAAAACAGTGGTATTTAACGACAAATTATAATGAAGTTGTTAATCAAGTATGTGAAGAGGCGTATCTAGTATTTTTTATTATATCGTCGGTCAGGGGATGGCCAAGGCTAATTACGGGGTGGATCAAGCAGAACTCTTCAGGGCGTATCAAAGGTATTCTCCCAGAAATCTGAGGTGACCACTGTGGTGGCCCAGGATATTTTAGGAGTTCTGGTCATGCCACTGAGTACATGAAACTTGAACAAGGAATTCATTCACAAAAACTGAAAATTACTTTATTGTGCTACTTGCTTTTTCATGCATTTAACTTGTCCATGTTATTTTATATACTGTATATTAAGATCAAGATCCCATAATTAAGGGACGTCTAGTCAACATTGTTTTTCTATTAGTGACAGAGGTATACCTAACAAAAAGTATTTCTGTCATAAGAAGTCGTAATATAGTCTTTAACGGAGGGGGGTGTGAGTTGGGAGCGTGGTAGTGAAATGGCAGGGGACAGAGTGACATGGAGGCGATTTGTTTGTGGCCACCCCGTTCGGGATTGAGGCGTCTGGCAATAGATAGATAGATAGAACGGACTATTAGAAATGCTCATTACTCATTTTTAGACTCCACGTTGCTTTTCTAACGTTTTGTTTGAGTGGGTAGCATTTTACAAAATCTTATACTCGATTTTGTCGAATGTATAAGAATGTAACATTAAGTACGCAATGGTTGAAAGACTTTTAGTTTTAAACACTGCACATCTAAATTGAAGGGAAGGATGTTGATGAGATTACCATTTCTATTCTGACTCGGTATGTGCTTCGGCATAAATGGGGACTTCCAGCAGTATAAAATGCCTGTTTACCTCCTGGTTTAGGGTGCATGATAATGGAGGTCTTTCATGTGTTGCTCCTCCAATACACAGTTGGAGAGACTCGTGGTTGTAGTAAAGACAGAAAGCCTTTGATATATTGCTCTTATGGGACACGTCTGGAAGAGCATGATTGGTGTAGGGATTCGGAGCCTGTGTTCCAGCCATACCATTGACTGATCTAGGGTTAAATATAGAAGCTGAATTTTCGCTGGAGACTTTGTTAGGTATGACATATCTGCCACACTCCGGCTTAAGGATACTAGAAGCTGTTGATGTGCTGCTGCTCCAGGCAACACTTGGAGAAATTTAACAGTTGCTGTCGGGATTGGAAGCCGCTTGTGTTCTATTGTCCCCGGAAACATTTAGAGAAATTCATTTGGTCCATTTTTCATTCTATCTGGCAACAACTGAACCAACTGTAAAATCACAATTGAAGTGGTTCGATCAAAACAAGTAGCTCAATCAGAAGTGGAGTTTTCCTAAATTATAAAACGCCTGTGCAGCTCGTGGTTTATAATGGGGCTGAAAGACACTGAATGCTGTAGACATGCTTCTATTCCAGGGAACGACTGGAGAGGCTCGACGGCTGTAGTAAGGATTCAGGGCAAACGTTCCTTCCCTTTGCCACCGTCGGATCCAGCGGTAGACGGTAGAGAGGCTGGCCCCTGTCTGAATGGCAACCTCCATCGCCGACTGACCTGCCAGCCACAGCCTGATGATAAGACTGCGATTCACCGTCACTGTTTTCGCCCTGCTCGCTCGGCTTTCCATCTCCTCTAGGGGAATATCAAGATGTAGATTTGTAGCTGTAAGAAGGTAATTATTGCAGAGTAAAGGTTGTGCCAACTGTAGATGCAGTTGTTGCTACAATCAGCTCATTTACGAGGTGCATTCCAGAATTTCTGAGACTTTTTTAGGAGAGAATTATTTTAAAAAAGTACAAAACTAATCTCCTTCAAAATATGACCCTCCAACTTCAATGCACTTGTTGTAGTGCTCCAGCCACTTCTTGAAGGCCCCCTCGTAGTCCTCCAAAGGGATCATGTCTAGGACCCTTGCCACAGCCTCGTGCATCTCCTCACCGTCTTCAAAAAGACTGCCCCTGAGGTTCTCCTTCACCTTGGGGAATAACCAGAAGTTGCAGGGGGCAAGGTCTGTACTGTAGGGAGGGTGAGGGACAGTCTTGATGCCCATCTTTGTCAAGTAGTTGGTCACCAGGATGGAATTGTGGACTGGTGCATTGTCCTGGTGCAGGTGCCAACAACCCGATTTGAAGAGCTCTGGCCTGTTGCGAAGAAATTTCTTCCTGAACTCCCTCAAAACCTCCACATAGTATTCTTTGTTGACTGTCTGGCCGGAGGGAACCCAGTGGATGTAGATGATGCACTTGCTGTCGAGGAAGGGGATCATCATGAGCTTGCCAGTGGACTTGCTTTGCCTGGCCTTCTTGAGTCTGGGGGAGTCAAAATGCTTCCATTGGGAACTCTGTCTCTTGGTCTCTGGATCATAACAGTAGATCCAGCTTTCATCACAGGTCACCAGAGACCCAAGAGCACTCAGATTCGAGGTAATGAGCTCAACCATCTTCCTGCTGTCACAAACACGTCTTTCCTTCTGTTCGTCACTGAGCACCCTGGGAACAAACTTTGCACAAATTTTGTGCATGTTCAGGTCTTCATGAAGTATTCTGTGTATAGTTGCCACACCGACTCCAAACTTTGTACTTGTTGTCTGAATAGATACACGACAGTCCTCGTCCAGAAAATTGAGATTTTTCTCAACCAACTCTGACTTTCTGACGTCCCTCTCCCTCCCGCACCTCTCATCGTCTCTCACCTCCTCTCTGCCGTCCTGGAACCTCTTGTGTCAGCGAAAAACAGATGCTCTGCTCATACAAGTTAATCCATAAGCAGTCTGGATCATATCATAAGTTTCTGTAGCATTTTTGCCCAGTTTAACACAAAACTTTATTGCATAGCGAGCTTCCCAATTGTCTTCACGTCCCGACTGCATTCTATGAACTAGTCAGCTGTGACAAGTGGTGTATAGTAGGGTGTGTTTAAAGTGCTGTAACAGCCGTCTCTTTCAACATGAAAAAACAAAATTTGGCTTGTTAGCTTATTAGATGTATAGTAATGATATATTTAAGCAACAATAATCTAGGACAGAAGCGCCCCTCCCAAAAGAGTATCAAAACTTTCGGAATGCAACTGTAATAATTCAATGACGTCATGTTTTATATTCTTGATTCGTCTCCAAGTAATGTCATTCAGTGTCTGACAAAGTCATAATTTAGGATATGGTAATATTTTCATATTTGGTGATGTTAAACTGTGCCTGCATCTACTAATGACAGCTTTTTTCCATATAATATGGGAGGGAGAAACAAGAAACAGTTGATGGGCTGAAAAGCGAATCTTTTTATATCCGTTTTATAAAGGATATGAAGATAAAAAAATGGGATGTTAGAATGTGATTTTTCAGCTTTCCATCACCGAATCCTACAATGCTGTACCAGGAGCATATGGGTCCCTGCAGTGGGTTATTTTGTCTAGACATTCTGTTGCTTCAGTCCGAGACTATTTTTTATTTATCCATGTTAACGCCGAACTATTTTTTTTTTCAGCTGTAGAAAAGACGTCCTAGTTGTGAAGGGGTTAAGAAGGCTATATCTGACTCCAGCAGTTTGAAAAGTTTCTGGCGAGCTGAATAAAATACCCAGGAGATGAACAGAATGAAGAAGATTTCCCTGACCTGAATGGATTATGGAGAGTTCCCCGTCACTCGCCCTTTCCCCCTCCTTCTCTTCTTCTGACAGTGTCACCCCCACGATACTCTTCCATTGCCTCAGTTCACTCCAGTCGAGGAACAACATTACTGCCTCTTTGTCATGCCAGGAAGTTATTAAAGTCTTAGCATAATGAAAATTAACAACACTGTTTCATATTGGGGTTACTGACACATACTGCATAAATTTGAAGTACCGTAATGAAAGTTTAATATTGTATTACTATTGTCTAAATTTCTCATCATGATAATGAGCTGTTACAGTTTTCTTTCAAAAGGGTTTACCAAAAAGAAAAAAAAATGGTTTAAATGAGTATCTTATTATGACAGTCACGGCTTATTTTTATGGTATAGCCTATACAGCATGCTTTGCAAATTTTTAGCCCTCTCGAGGACCGTATTGGAACAGAGAGAGAGAGAGAGAGAATGCAGTGTCATACTATACGTACAGTGGTTCCTGACTGTGTGACAATAAGCAACCCTTTCTCCTCGAATATGGTGAATCAGCAAACTCTGGTACGATAATGGTTTCACAAACATGCGAAATACTTTTTGACATGGACAGTAATCTTGCTTAGTCATAAATACATCCTTCAAAATGTGTGCTTTCATTCCCAGAAAAATAATATGCCTGTGGAAATAGTTCGAAGTGAATAGTTTGCAAATCCGCACTAGACGAGCATATGGCTGAAGTATTCGCACACTCATTCGGACATGGCCAAGATGCTGCCAAAATTCTTGATTTACTTAAGATTTATTTTACTTTGAATTGTAAATAAATACCAGGTGGGATCTGTAATAATACCACTGTATAGGTAAGCCACAGACTTACCAAAGGTGTCAACAGAACACAAAATCATAAGAAGAATATATGAAGCGGTGCCAAGGCATAGCAAACCCGTTCCCGGTAGTCATTTTAGTGCTAACGCATAAAAGCATCAGGATATCTAGTCCAAGATGTCACATATCAAATTTGGAGTAAATCAAATGAATATTTACTGTTTTGTGCCGATCTTAAATTTTAGGCCCATCCCATCTGATACTGACCCCGCTACTGCTAACTGGGGGTGACCTCCTTGATGGAATGAGCGTATTTGAAAGGTACATCTTTCAGTTTTGGTTTCATCTCGATATGACGAATTTTAAAGGAGTTACGGATTTTTTTTTCTCTTACATTTCTGAGGTCTACAGCCTGGGCCTTGACCCAATACGGCCCAAAATTTAATCATGTTATCAGAAAGTCATTGCCCATCATCCCTGTAATTTTAGTCAAAATCGCACCAGTAGTCTTCGTGTAAAATTGTTAACTGACAGAGACAGACAGACAGACAAAAGGCAAACAATTAAACAGAGAAACCGAGTGAAAGCAATACCTGTCCCAGAGCCCCTACGGAGCTAGAACGGGTAATAAGAAAGCAGCATCATAACCCTCCCAGTCACCTAGGCAGCCATGGACACTTATTGCAGGAACTTTTTATGGCATATGGCTGGTATGAATTATTCATCAATTATTTTGCACGGTCTTTGTTCAGTTTCAATGTGTTTTTGTGCGAACTAGCAAAAAAAAAAAAAAAAAAATGTCCACTATAAAGGATCAGATTGAAAAAGGGCCACCTGCTTGTACGAGGGATGATACGAAACAATGCATCATTAAGGTATTGAAAAGTTTAATAGATTCCATTACTAAGAGATCTTTGCTATGATAAATAAAATCATAATTATGCCGATAGAAAGAATATGAGGGAAAAGACACCTAATGAATGGGATAATTCTATGGAATTTCATATTGTTTGCAAGCATCCAAATTCAGACAGTTATCGAACTAAGGACGTATTCTCATTGCACCAGCAGGTTCTTTAACACATTTTCTTTTTTTTTTTGCTGTTGTTGGGGACAGGGCTTATCTGAAATTTGCTGAAAACGTTCTGTTGCAATCTCGTAAAAATTTCAGGGTCTCATGTCTTTCTGTTTCAAGTGGCTGTTTTGGGGGGTTACTTAAATGATAATACCAGAGTTTTCCTAACGTAGAGAAACTTAATGGTGCTATTATCTTTCCACTTTGACTTGGACCAGATTTTCATCCTTTTTCAACTTATCTTCCGTAACACAACAGCACACAAAGACAGTCCTACGGTTCTACATCCTGGCCATATCACTCCTTCGTAACAAGCATGTCATAGTTCAGCATTCAAGATGATGGAATGGCAATTTTAGGTCCAGTTAGGGTAAAAATTGTATAGTAATGGCAGTTAAAACTAGTATGAGTAACTATTACGTAAATAAAATTGCCTGGTGTTAGTTTGAATAGAATGCAAGAGAAGTTCTCCAATGGGAATGATGAATTTTTTTTTTCATAAATATTGACGTAGCAGATATTAGAAAAATATAAAATGAAAACAAAGTAAATGTTACCTCCATTACTTCGATAACGCATTCATATAAATCGTTCTTAATATTTACCAGTTATGTCAATTATCCTGGTTCTGATGATGTACACCTTCATTATTGGGCGGCTTAACTGCCGGACCATTAAATCGTTCCCCAACTACCTGTCGATCCCACACAAGGAGGATGGTTGACTGAAGGGGAAGGACGAAATAATCTTGCAGCCTATTAATTTCACGTTTCAGATGAACCTAGAGCCTTAACAGCATCATTATCATCATCATCAGCAGCAGCAACAACAACAACAACAACGACGACAGTAGTAGCAATATTAACACCCTTGAAAACCACCTATGAGTAAAGGAGTTAAGGAAAACTTTGTCTAATCCCTCCAAAAAAGCCTATCCTAAGCTGAAGAAAATCGTCTGGCAGCAGCAAGAATCTAATGCAATTGACGTCCACGGGTTCTTCAACCTGCCATGTCCTGAAATATAGTGGAAGGGAAGAAAACTTTCCGAGGCATATTTAACCGAAAAATGGGCACTTTATAGGAATGAGATGGGTGGATGAAGTGGAGAGGCATGTGACTGAGGATTGTGTAGGCTGGAGAGAGGGCAGCCTGACTTGGGAGTACTCGCTGGCATGCAGGCGACTTGTTTGTGGTCACTGCTTCAACGATGAAGGTGTCTTGCAATGGATAAACAAATGGAATTATTCCTATCACAAGAAAGTTTCATTAGAATATACTTTCAAATACTTTCAAATGAATTCAATACTTTCAATGAATGAATGATATGCACAACGTTTTTTTCTTTATTTATAATTACTTTGCTAGTAATATGAAAACGATTAATCGGATCATGTTACCAGTTTCTCATTTACTGTAATAAAACATTGTTTATTAAATTTTTAGCGTCCTCGGGTGTTTGGTCAGTAAGTTGAATATGGTCATATTCTCAATAGCCATTGCAAAATCCGACTTCCTCTAATGGTCTAACGTGTTTAGTCTGATACGGATTAATTCTTTTCGTCCGATTAGGGATTCTGTTTTGGTTTTCTGCTTGCTATCTCCAGACGATTTTCTATTCACTTTCACTAAGAATGTTCAAACTGGAGAGTACAGTTATAGCCTTCAGTAACTCCTTCACTGCAAGCTGTCTCCCCTAAGATGCGTAAAAGTATACAGGTACTTAGAATAAATAAAATCGATAGAAGGATAACGCAGACTATTATATTAAGGAGAATGAATGACGTATTTCCATGGCGTGGGTACAGCGTGGACCGGTGAGCATTTTGTGAAGGGTTTTACCATTTTATTACTTAATCTTCAATGAGTTACCTGAGAGGAGCATGTGGAGTGACATGGAGGGACATGTTAGTGAAAAAAAACGTAGGGTGGATGTGGATGTGAATGAGAAAATTAGGAGAAATACACTGAGGTGGTTTGGACATGTGGAAAAAATGGGGAATGAAAGACTGACTAGGAGGGTGTATGTAGGTGAAGAGGAGGGAGGGGGAGACCGAGGATGAGGTGGAAGGATGGAGTTGAGAGGTATATGAGGGGGGGGGGGGAAGTCAGTCAAATGGTCGGTGACAGAGCGACTTGGAGGCGTTTTGTCTGAGGCCACCCTTTGCGGGATTAGGGCGTCAGGTCATAGATAGATAAACTCCTGAAATATTTTGGGATGGTATTACTCACTATATCTTTGTTGGCAGAGGACACAGCGACGTGGAGGTGATTTGTTTGTGGCCATCTCTTACGGGATTAAGGCTTCTGGCAATAAATGAATAGATAGACAGATAAATTACCCTCTATAATTTCTAACTTCAAGTATATATTTGTTCAGTGTATGTTCCCAAAACTCAAATTTGCGACAAAATAATACATTTAATTCCATGAATAAAACGGAATTGCCATAGTCTGATGAGTCTGACGAAATCGTTTGTTATTGGTGTGAACCATTTACATACAGGGTGGCCCGGGAGTGATGGGCATTCTCGCAAGTTTAGAAAGTGATACATTAGTGAATTCCTAGTGGGAAAAAAAAATAAAAAAATGGCCAGATCAGCATACTTCCAAATCTCAACCGTTGCAGGGCTACAATTACTAATTATCTTATATGTAAAAATGGTTTTCCACATAATTCACCCATAAAGGTATCAGTAATTGTAGTCCTGTAATGGTTGAGACTAGGACCCATATTGATATTGCATTATCGTCGCTGATTATACTGTAATTTCCCATACTTTTGCCCACTCGTGTATATCTCCGGGGGCAGCAATAAGATAATGCTATAACACTTGTGGCAGTGACGGGGGCCTACACATCTATACTCACAAGAACAGCAGGTGTAGGTGTGGTGGCCAAGGCGTGGGTGTGGCCTCAACTGATTCTCCCCACGCCCCTTCCAGCTTATATAGTAGGTGACCCTGACTCACCCTTCCTGACGTGATGCACGGAACCTGTCATTGGCTGACTCTCTCTCTCTCTCTCTCTCTCTCGGAGAGCCCTGTTACTGATCACACTCGTCAAGCTATTCTCCAAGCCATTAACAACAGTTTGTGACTGTTTTGTGATTATTTTTGCCTGTGAAATTAATTAATTGCTCAAGTTCATTTTAACAGGTGTGTTGGTGTGCAATTTTGCCGAATATTGTGCGTGTGACGCAGTTTCTGAGGCAGTGTGTCGTACATTACATCAGGGGGTGGATGTTAAGCAGAATATGTTTACTGTGGCTTTTGTTTGCAGTTTAGCCCCTGTCATATGAGTCTACGAACACACAGTAGTGTAAATTCAGGACGTCTACGTTTCCCTTCAGGTGTCTTATTGTTTAATTTATTGGTGTTAAACACAGATTCTCTTGCTCTCTCTTTGTTTTACTACTGGAACCACGCCAGGTCCGACAGCTTGGTAAACAACCCCAGTAACATATCTTAATTTTTTTTTTTTATGTGTCCGACTCTGGGCATAGGCTTTACAGCCTGCTATCAAGGCCCAGCCGTCCTCCTACATACCATACACCTCTACATGTCACCACTTCGGCGCTAACACCCACCGTCCATATTGAATTCATGCTAGGGCTGTCTCATACAGGACTGATGTATTGGTATTAGTGGGGTTATTTTTACGACATGTTGGCTGGTCTTCTGGTAGATCAGTAAAGCCTGATTTAATGAAATTCAAATCCTTAAACTGTTCCCTGCCCCAGCGAGGATTCGAACCTGGATCCCTCGGGACTGCAAGCCAACTCTCTACCGATCGAGCTACCGCCTCCCATGTAACTGCACCGTAATTTGTTTCTCTGTACAACATAAGTACTAGGTAGTGATACTGATTATTGCTTCTTTTCAGATCTGAACAGTAAGGTCTAGCTAGTTTCCTTGTTCTGCTTTTGTTCCTAATTGTTCACGGTAAAACTAATTCATCAGCGTCCTGTCAAGCGAACTGGTAGGCCAATAGTGTTCTAGTTCTGAGGATCGCAGTAAATAATTGTATTTTCTTTTAGTTAAGAACTAATCACTAGGTTTTACTTTGCATTTATTATGTGACTGGAGTTTTTGTTCCCACAATTTTTTTTTTTTTTTAACCAGCATAGGCTATTAATTTACTTTTGTTTACCAGCAGTTCTGTTATGTCTACAGGTACTCTGCAGTTAATTATCTTGTGTCATCTTGCTTTTGTATTCATAATGCAGGTTTTGTAGAGTCAACTGTGTAATCTATACTTTAATTGCAGCAATTTACTTTTGTTTACTTTCCTAGCTCAGACGTACTATTTGTTTTCCTTTTTAAAGGCATTATTACCTTGTATTGCTACTAATAATTTGAAGTTTTGTGATTGACCAATAAGTTTTTCCCATAAACCTTCATAATGCCTTCCAACCTATAGCGTTGTACAGTATGTAGCGGCCGATTCACTGGTTCTCTTTTCAGTGACCCCTCCCAGGTTTGCACCATGTGCAAAGACCGACGGCACATGGAGAAGCTGACAGAGGCAAATAATTGGATAGATTTTCTAACCCACAGGATCAATGTGCTGGAGAAGTTAGCTGCAAACAACATCGGTCATAGTGCAGAAGGAACCAGTGTGGGTCAACGAAGGGATCCAGTTCCCGTTCCATCTCCCTGCAGGATCCT
>JAGKTI010041349.1:0-10262 GCA_018397915.1 Birgus latro
AGGATTGAGGTGTCTGGCAATAGACAGACAGATAGAAAGATATCCCTTGAAAAGCCCATTCCAATAGGATATGTGGAAGACCCGCATTTGTGTGATAAGATATAATTCCCTCTAATTTAACCCCAATGACTTGAGGAGGGCTAAGTAATGGGGCCCGATCTACCTGATACTTCTTATTCAAACACTAAATGTACGCTTTACCTGAAGCAGTAAAAGAACCTTGCTAATTCAATTCATATTCCTCCAGTTTGCTTTCTGTACTTTTCTGTTTTCAGGGTCGTAAATTACCCTTTCCTGCTGAAAAATTTTCCACTGTTTTTATCATTAGGTTCCTTAAGCTGTACCAACGAGTGCCATTGATCAAAGTGTGTTCTTTGAATACAGCGAGGGTAGCACCAGGACAAACACATGTAAGCTCAAAAAGAGAGGACAATGGAGAACAATGGTTAGAGCAAATTCGTTTAGTGTGAGGGTTGTCAACCATTGGAATTCCCTTCCTGAAGAGTTGTTACTGCCCCATCAATAGGTGCTTTTAAAGCTGGTTTGGACAGGTGGTTATCTAACAGAAATTTGGGAATATAGGTTTGTGTAGGGTGTTGTACGGATATTGGAGAAGTTCTGGAGACTTTATATGATTTTGAGATGAATTCCGCATTCAAGAATGGATGTAGATAGGAGCCCCATAAGAAACGTCTAAGTCTCTTAACCTCCCATGTATCTGAACTAGGTAAGTTTGAACTAGGTAAGTTTCAACGTACTCAAAGATGGTTAGGTGGTTTTTGTTTCCGTACTTCCCAACTGGATGCTAGGTTAGGTTAGATTAATTTATTAGGTACAGTTAAGCTTGGAGAAGTAGGTTTAGATAAACACTTAGGGTAGTCCCATCTCCCATTACCCTGATAAGTCAAATGAGCTGACACAGCAGAACATACCACCCAAAAAATAATCAGAATAATATAAGACTATCAGGAAGAAATAATTTGGTAAGGGTCTGCTACTGCTTCAAACAAAGCATAAGTTTACCATTCAAACATTCACATCACCATACCTATGCTTTTCAAGTGAACCTGATAACACGATAAACCGTAAAATAACATTAAAAACGTGTAAGGAGTAAACACTATAAACAGTATATCGTGAACTCAACCAAGCCACATGTCACAAGCATAAAAATCTATCCTAAAGAACAGTGTACCCCGCTTCAATCGAAAAACCCCCACACCAGAAGTGTGATGTGGCAGACCTGCACTGACCGCCCCTTCACAAGTAAACGGTCTGAAACGCCGAGTTGATTATGCCGTGGTAATATTGCCATCCGGAGAATAACATCAGCGGCTGCTCTAACAGCATTCTAATACTTAATATAACTCACAATTTTCTTCGTTAAACCTATACCACGGCCCATACCTGACCCCAGATACATTCACACTATGCATGTCATGCTAAACAACTACATAACTTCAAAATCATCAATAAAAATAACGTGGTACCGGGAAGCGTCGCATTTGTGCTACCCTGCCTCGTATATCACTTACCTTAGCACTTTGGAGATACGTTACTAGGAAGATAACTACTCTTTGGCTACCAGAAATGATTGAACACTATAGGGTTTGCTTGACGTCTGCTATTTCACTTCCTGCGTCCTCTGGCAAGCTGTAGATGAAGCGCCGTTTCACGTGGCGCCACTCTTCAGTCTCAGCAGCGCCTCATGTACTGTCTTGATTTAATACCTGTTTTTCATATTACCAGTCTAAACCATTAAAGGCAAATCAGTCATAACTGGGAAAAAACACTAGCATATACTGGGTGAATGCACATCTTTCATGAGACGTTATCATAAAAATTGCCCCAGTTTATAAATCAATATTACCAAGAAAAATATGTATGGAGAAGTACTTGGTAAAATGCAATATTCTTGCGATTAATATTTTGAAAAGATTCCATTTTGACCTCTAAGTGATATATTTATCATCCATTTAGAAACCTCTATTTGCCAAACGTAAGTCGAGTATGTCCAAAATACAAATAACTTTTGCCCCACGCATTGCAACCTATCACGTTTTGTTAATGTCGTACATGGCTATTTATGTACACATAAGCATTTATTCGTCGTGTCATCCAGAAGTAGCGTTAACATAATTTTGTAAACTTCATATAATATTAAGGATGTTAGCAACTCGACCGATACCAACTCAACCGAAGCAAAAGCTGCTAAGCGTATTTGAGGAGTCATTGAAACTTTATATTAATATACCTTCAGTTCGCTTGTAAAGCAGGCAAAGTGAAATCTCATGCTTATCTCTCAGTATATAAGCATTTATATATAATCGGTCAGATTGGTGGATCTTGTATTCGCTCGAGTCATAGTAGGTCATCGAGCGATTTTATTTTTTCTGTGATGTCATTATTGTTTACAAACTGCAGCTGACGGCTGACGCTGTGCGTGTTGTCGGAAGGGGACGGCCTGAACTGACTGATTTCCCACATATTAAAGGTACTTGTAGCAGCTTAGCAGCAATTCTTTATTCTCAGTGAGGCACAGCACACGTCTCTGAAGTTTTAGGATAAGTGGAATTAATAACCCATTTTTAGTTTGATTAGTGCAGTACTGATAAGTTAGAAACTCATGCCTTACGGTCCTTCGTATAGTAGGGTTTTAAAAGAAATGATACATTAGCCTTAGCAGGTTTCATATTTCTCAGTAATGTTATAAATGGCATTGCATTAATCTTGGCCTTGTTTCATATCAGTTATGCTGGATAGAACTGTTTTTCATTTGTTTGTTTATGGTCATGGTGATAGGCAGAAGTCTGATTAGTTAAGAGATTTTATGTACAATATATTTCTTGCTAGTTTCAGTCTTTCCTATCATTTGGTCCAGTTTTACAGTGGCCACGTGTACCGATTTTTTGCTGGATGGATGTGAAGAAGGTAACCTACTGGTAATTTTCTTAGAATAATTTTAAGGTACTTTTCAACAATTTCATTATAATTGCATCATGGTCTGCATTTTGTTGTGTGTATTTGATTGTTCATATTTGCCCAAGTACAGTATTCTTCATTCTTCAAACTTTACCCCATTTTCTAGAACCTAATCTCTTCATCCTGAGATTAGTATGTATATACCATATTTTTATTTTTGCCACTTTTTTTTCCCCCCTTTTTTAAAGAGAGGTTTATGGAAGTCAAGGGGTCAAGGGAAGTCATAAGCTGGTAACATAGAATAAAGAAATTATACAATATAAGGTTCCATGGGAGCAGGGGTTAAGAGTGTGAGAGATGAGTGGTGGCCTGAAAGAATATATTAAAAAAAAAAAAAAAAAGGATCTGTCCATTTTGAGATGCCTGTACAAATTGCTTTGAAAAAAAATTGGTCATAGGCAGAGGAAAATACAGATAGAGGAAGACAGTTCCATAGCTGATCAGCTACGAACATGAAGTGGGAGTATTAGTTAACTTTTGCATTAGAGAGATGGACAGGAAAGAGATGAGAGTTTGCTGTCAGGTGGGTGCTATGCACCTGCCATAATGGACTGCAAACATAGACTTCAGAAGCGCAGTGACCACTGATATTGTGATAGGAAAGAGATAAGATGCGACAGTGTGATGAAGAAACTGGTGGAAAACATGTTATATAAAAAATAAAAAGTGGTAACTGTTTTACCTTTTAATATTCCCTCATATGCTTCAGTATTTACATTGCTTTAATATTGACAAAGTTTGCATCAGTACAAGAGGATACTGAAGTGTAATAAGGGAAGATGTTTTACAAAATTCCAAAACCACTTAGAACACCAGTAGTAGTACTGGTAGTTGTAACTTCTGGCTCTTGAAATCTGAGTCTGCTGTTGAAGTTCCCCTCCTCCTTCAGTTTACCATCCTCCTCTTGGGGGGTAGGGAGGGAACTGAGGTATGTTGTATAACTGGGAAGCTCTACCACCCAGTCTTCGGTGTCACCACGTGAAGCCGTCCCTCTCCAGCACCAGGTGTCATAAACCCCAAACATACTGTAGTGCAATCATATGTACTGGTAGTCCAAATCTATTGCATAAACATTAACCCCTCCAGAAGAGGACAGACTTTTGGAGCTGGAGGGGTTTATATATAGTTTAAATTAGCTCCCTGACCAGTAGATAACCTCCCTTAGTTATGGAGATAACAACAACGAGCATAATAAGTATATACCCTAATTCGTCATTGAACGTTCTTTCACTAAACATTCTCTTCATTGTAAAGCTGTTAAATTAAATAGAAAAAATTTCACAAAACATGCTGCTGTTCACAATTATGAAGTCGGCATGTGCAGTTAACGGTTAGAGGTTTTGGTACTCACACTGGCACAGAGTGTAGAAGTCCTAATAATCCGATTGGCAGGGTACCTAGGGTCTTTCAGATTAATGGGAGGGACCTTCGAAAACATTAGAAATATGTACTTGACCATTAAATAAACATTTATAATGGTATGGGTTATTGTTTTACTCGCTGAAAATACATAAAATTGTAGATGAGTAGTTGCAGGCAGGTACATCCAAGTCCAAGGGCAAGTCCAAGCCTGATAAATCCTTAGATAAAGGCCAGAAACATCCTAGAAGAATATCCCCTTGAAAAATTCAGTCTTGGCATATTCGGATTACTGGTGATTGGATTGGAATATAGTGGAATATAGTACTTCTACTTTATATCACTATATCCTTAACTTACTTAAGGACTTTAACTTTTAATACATATTTACATACTGTACTCATTTGTGTCATAAAATCCATTCTGATAATTGTTTGCAGCCTGGATTATGATTTTTTATCATCTGAGAATATAATCTTTACTGGAACACAGTTGTCACCTAGCCTACTGTGATTTTTGCTTAACATGGCACTTTTTAGAGACACATCTATAGTGGTAAATGAGGAATTAGGCTACTGTAAATATTCAGCATCAGATTGAAGGGCTAAAACGTGCTGTGGTGTGTTTCAGGTGGTGTGATGTCGCAGCCAGTGCAGCAGGTGGTGGGTGGTCAGGTGGTGCAAGGCCAGATGGTGCAGGTGGGGGGACAGGTGGTGTCTGGCACTCAGGTCGTCAACAGTGCAGGTCTGACTTCAACACAGTTTTTGTACCACTGGTTTGAAATTCAGTGTCAGTACAGTACAGTACAGTATTAATATCAAGGTTTTTTACCATTAACCTGTTCATTATATTGATGTCCTTTTTATTTTATCTATGCTCTCTCTAGGTAATCTTATTCAGTTTTGGAGAGGTTTTTCAAACTGTACGGGTTATATATAGCTTTTATTTAGGCATTTTCTGTACAGATGGTGTCTTGTAATCAGAGTAACATATCCTTATTTTAGCTGTAATAAAATTTAAAAGATGCCCTGATTTTGAAAGGATATATATAAATAGGGCTGAGTCAGAAGGCTACTGTCTTATCAGTCCTCTCCTCTTACTGACTCCCTCTCTTCATCATAGTGTTGCATCTCTCCCTCTCGTGTTAGTACTGTTCTGGTTACTGTTCTGAATTTTCTGCTTGCATCTCTCCCTCAGTGTGGCAGGTATGCAGTACCCATCAACTTTTACTCACAACTTTTCTGTTCTGTTGTTTAATGCAAGAGTCAATTGATACAGTACGCTTGACTTTCATGTATGCAGCTGGTTTACTCTGGAATTGTCTTCCTGAATCCGTCTTTCCTACTGCCTGTGACTTTCTTTATACAGTACAGTGAGACCGGGCATCTTAAAATTAGTAAATCTTTAAATTGGCTTTCTTTTATATCAGTTTTATTTGGAAGGGACAGGTTTTGCTGGTTCTAAATCTTGGATACTCTCTGACATGCATTATAAAAATCTGTAAATTTGAATCAGTATGTCAAAGGCTCAAGTGAAACTGGCTTTGTTAATTTCTTTGCTCTTCCCCAGCAGTTTATTCTGCTCATTTCACTTTAATATCTTCGTTTACGTCCTTGATGGAAGCTGTGTTGATATTGCGGCATGGTGAGGAACATACAAGAGAACATTAAGGTGAAGTTTGCAGATAAATCGCCAAAGTAAAGGTGCTGTGAAGCCTCTTAATTCAGCTAAAATATGACATAATCTCATTTGTGTCCCTCAGGTCAGGTGGTGATGTCAACAGCAGCAGGTCTGACGGGTCTAAGTGGCCAGCAGATAGTGACACAGTTGGTGCCAGGGCAGGCTGTGGCAGGGCAGGTGGTACAACAGGCACCTGGGGCATCACTGGTTACCACCACATTGCCTACCACACTCACACAGGCACAGGTTAATATGTTGTCTTCTCTTTCTCTCATAATACCTTCAAGTAGATCACTTTTTACTGTACAGTATTTGGTTTGTTTTTAGCTGACTAAACTTGGCTGCCCTCACAACTTGAATAGTAAGTTGATGTGGCATGAAAATTGATGGATGTTAATTATGAGGTAGAAATGTCTCCTTGGTTACTTTTCAAACTCACCCTCCAGGCTGCCTACATTTGGCCACCAAAGTAACTGAAGGGAGCTAGGGATCTTTGTCAGGTTAGAGAAAACATGCTATAGGACTACTCATATCCACCTGACCACCAGTCTCTTACCAGCACACCTATCGTTGGCCCTTGGCTCATTTGGACATGAATCTGGTGGACTGCAGGCTGAAGTTATCCTCTTTCTGCAGTCCACTGTCCTTTTTATGTGGCATAGGAAGGGAGTTGAGGAGTGTATTTATAATTATATAGATCTACCCCATGAAGGTGTGTGTCTCTAGCACTGTTTGCACCGTAACACGTTCATTATCTCTGTCAGGTTGTGAGTGGAGGTACAGTGGTGCAGGGCCAACAGATCCAGACGGTCAACAGTCAGGGTGGCATAATGACAGCCGCTGCCGCCACACAGGTCAAGCCACAGCAGCCACAACCCACAGTCACTTCGGCAACACCCGTCACTGTCAACCAGACCGTTCCAGCGCCAGGCAACCCCAATGCAACAGCTGACACAACTGCACCGGTATGTGGTAACCAAAGGATATTTCATGAATCCGAGAGTTGTGTTCTGGATATAGTGAAGACTCATGGCATCGTTTTCTCGTTTATTATACATATCATGCCTTTTCATCTTCATGTATGGTACTGATGCTACATAGATTATGGCCCATAATTCATTTGGTGGTCCAGCCAGTGTTGTGTAAGGTTTTCAGAAGAGAGCTGAGTACAGTATAGAGGCTATAAGAGGTCCATATGAGTGTGTGAATATACTTACAAGGGTCTTTCACTTATTCCTGGTTTATATCCACCATTAGAGAAAGAGGTGCTTGGGAGGGATGCCTTCTTGTGGTGGCTTAGGCATATCTTTGCTGCTCTACTTTTTGGTTATACAGACATCTCTCCACTTCCCTCTAACTCAGGCTTCTGTGACACACTCATAGCTGATAAAATCCCGTGGTGTTGGCTGAAATAGAATACTTCATTTGCCCTGACCATGAATGTGTTAACTCTCAGGCTTCTATGACTCAAACCTGAATGAAATAGTGACATCAGCTGAAATGAGACTCGAGAGATGTGACCAGGAGAAGATTAATGACCCATGTTTAGTCCATAGCCTTTATTCTTAGTCTTCTTTTTATATTCTTCAGATACTAAACAAGCAGAGAATTTCTGAGTTGGTGCGGGAGGTTGACCCCAATGAACAGCTAGAGGAGGAGGTAGAGGAACTGCTTTTGTCTCTGGCCGATGACTTTATTGAGGCCACTGTCAATGCTGCCTGCCGGCTGGCCAAGCACCGTGGCGCCAGATGTCTCGATGTCAAGGATGTTCAGATGTACCTCGGTGAGTCACACAACTGCTCATTGTTTATTATGTGTATCACTTCCTTCCCCTGGAATCGTTTCGTTTCGTTTTTGAAGGCTCCAACATGCTTGCATGTGTCGGCCTTGGTCACCTAATGGCGGCTCTCCATGCTGCTCGATCTCTGGCAGCCTCCCTATTCAGTCCCTTAACCCTTAAGTCACAGTTAATGACCTTGTCCCATGTCTTTCTCGGTCTACCCCTCCCAACCCCTCCCCCAATATTAACACTTCTCACCCTCTGTACCCAATTATCATCCCCCATCCTCTCCACATGTCCAAACCACCTCAGCCTACCTCTCCTCATCACAACACCAATACACTCCAGTCCCATCCTACCTCTCAACTCTTCTATCGTAAACCCAGCCCCCCCAGGCCTTGCACGCAGGGACGCACTGCACATCCACCTAATCATTGTCATTTCTGTACGTTTAAACCTGCGAATATCTTCTTCCTTTACTGCCCAGGTCTCACTACCATACAGCATCACACTCCTAACACATGCTGCATACAAAGACCCCTTAGCACGTAAGGAGAGTCCTCTCAATGGCAGGAGAGGCAACAGCTCCCTGAACTTCTTCCAACCACTTCTCACTCTAGCAACCGAGCTAACTCCAGCCCCACCTCCGGCACATAACATGTCTCCCAAATAACAAAACTCCTCCACACACTCAAGAGACTCACCTGCAAGTTCAACCCTCTCACGCCTAACAATCTCTGCCTGCTCTCCCCGACACAACGCACACATGAAATCAGCATTATCTCGCAGTCTACCTCTAATACCACTACATCTCTTGTGCACCCACTTATCACAAACACTGCACAAGATGGAATTACTTCCCACACCCATGTGGCAAACTGCACATGGCCACTCTCCCTCTCCTCTGATTGTACCACCACCAACCCTAGCATCACTTTTGTTTTATCTGCATTTACCCTTAAGCCCTTGTGCCCCATACCATCTCTCCACTTCTTAAATCTTTCCTCAGCCTCCCCTTCATTCTCAGCAATCAACACCAAATCATCAGCATACAACATCTCCCATGGGAGTCCCTCTCTGAAGTCACGTGAGAGGGCTTCAAGGCACAACAGACTACAAGTTACTCTGACAACTGACACCAAGACAGAGGAGAAAAGAACAGAATTATTCCTATAGCTGACAGAAGACTAAAACCAACGGAACAATTCTGATAGCTGACAAGAGAAAGGATGGCAGAAGACTAAAACTGACAGAATTACTCCGACAGCTGACAAAAGAGAAAGGAAGACAAATAAGTTAAACCTCACAGAGTCAAAGCTACAAACCAGACAGACGTACAAATCACAAATTACTCTGACGGCCAAGAAATGACAAAAGAGAAAGGATGACAAAAGACTAAGACTTGAGAGTGTCAGGGCTTAAAACCCAGCTCCTTCAAAATACAACAGAGCTCTCCAGTTACTTCTCTCCCCATAATTTCCCCCATTTTACCATATTTACACAATACTGCTCCAAGATGCTAGAACTATCAATGTCTTCAAGTACCTCACCTCCCATCTGAACCCTATAATTCACTGTTTCTTCCTTTTACCTGATATGGCCAGCCAAAATCTGTTATTTCATACTCTTCCCTTCCACATATCATTATTTTTTCTTCTTATTCACTTTTTAAATGTCTTCTTTTACTGACTCTGTCAAACTTGTTCCCTACCTTTTGCAAGCCACTCTGACTTTCTGCCTTCAAAACAGCATCATCAGCGGACAAGCAGGTTATCGGACTCCATTGATTGCCATTTTGCTTCAGTTTTACTCGTTTACCTGTTGTCTTCATTTTTGTCTCTTTGATTGCTGGTAAGAGATGCCTTCAAGCAGAGGCACCATTATAACTGTGTGGCTTCACTGCCCAGAGTGGTGGACTGCCAGAAGAGGGCAGTTTCAGACTGCAGTCCACCAGATTCTCAGTTCAGATAAAACCAGGACTGCTGCTACCATTATTACTGATGATGTTTTCCCTCTATCCCATAACAGAGCGTAATTGGCACATGTGGCTGCCAGGCTTCGGTACAGAGGAGTTACGTCCGTACAAGCGTGCACCAACCACTGAGGCTCACAAACAGCGCCTTGCACTCATCAGGAAAGCCATCAAGAAATATTAGCCTCAACCCACCATCACCGTTGTTGGCAGTGGCTGTTTTGTACCGTGTGAGCGTTTTGTTACTGAGTACATGGTGTGTATGTTGATGGTGATGCCTGTGTGAGAGTTATATGCAGTGTGTAATTGTCATATGAGGGTCTCCATTATTCCTTTTAACACACTTTAGCCTTTGATATTCTTTTTTCCACTGGCGTATTCAGCTTTGCAAAGACTTTCTGGATTGGAATGGTTAAAAATGTGTTACATATACATTTTTGAAGACCTTGGCCATGCATGCTTCCCCCTCCCCACACACACACACTGAAG
>JAGKTI010041350.1:0-10262 GCA_018397915.1 Birgus latro
TGGGTGACTAGGTGGCTGGCTGGGTGACTGGGTGGTTAGGTGGCTGGGTGGCTGGCTGGCTGGATGGATGGATGGATACCTGACTGGCTGGGTGGCTGCCTAAGTAGCTGCCTGGCTGGCTGGCTGACTGGCTGGCTATCTGACTGACTGGCAGGCTGGATGGCTGTCTTAGTGGCTGGCTTGGTTGCTGGGCAGGTGGCTGCGAATCTGTACGGTTGGGTATCTGAGTGGTTGGGTGGGTAGCTGGATGGGTGGCTGGATGAGTGACTGGCTGGCTAGCTGACTCGCTGGGAGGCTGGCTGGCTGGCTTGCTCTCTGGCTTGCTGGCTGACTGGTTGGCTGGCTTGGTCGGTGGGTAGCTGGCAAGCGGGTTGGCTGACTGGCTGGTTTACTGACTGGGTGGCTGGCTGGCTGGGTGACTGGCTGGGTTGCTTGCTTGCTGGGTGGGTGGGTGGGTGGGTGGGTGATTGACTTTCTGACTGACTGGCTGGATGGATGCCTGGTTGGCTGGCTGGCTGGGTTGCTTGCTGGCTGACTGGGTGGCTAGTTGGCTGGCTTGTTGGGTTGCTAGCTGGCTGGCTGATTGGCTGGCTGGCTGGCTGGGTGACTGGATTGGTGACTAGATGGGTGGCTGGGTGACTGGCTAGCTGGCTGGCTTGGTGGGCAGGTGGCTGGCTGGGTGGCTAAATGGGTCGCTGGCTGGATTGCTGGGTGGGTGGGTGGGTGGCTGATTGGCTGACTGTAGGGCTAGCTGTGTGATTTGCTGGGTGTCTGTCTGGGTGGCTTTCTGGATGGCTTTCTGGTTGGCTGACTGGGTGGCTGGGTGAGTCCCTTGGTGGCTGGTTGGGTGGCTGGTTGGGTGGCTGTGAGGCTGACTGGCTTGGTGACTGGATGGGTGGCTGAGTGGCTGGATGTGTGGCTGAGTGACTGCATGGGTGACTGGCTGAGTGGCTGGCTGGCTTGGTGGGTGGATGGGTGGCTGGCTGACTGGCTGGATGGTGGCCGCCTGGGTGGTTGGCTGGCTGGGTGGTTGGATGGCTGGGTGGCTGACTGGGTGATTGGATGGCTGGGTGGCTGACTGGGTGGTTGGCTGGCTGGGTGAATGACTGAGTGGCTGGCTGGGTGGCTGAGTGGCTGAGTTGCTGGATGAGTGACTGGATGAGTGGATGGCTGGATTGCATGGTTGCTGCTTGGGTATTACTTGGTGGATGACAAATCGCAACATCCAATTGACCTTTTTGGCAGTCTCATTACAGTGCTGGCAAAACTATTAGTCTAAGAATCCCCAGCCCTAGATGTTTCACATTTTTTAACCCTTGAATTTGTCTCTTCTAATTTTGGACTAGAATTTTTTTTCCTTCTTCCGATTTCTGTCCCCTGACATTTGTCTACAACAGCAGTCACATGTGACTGTGATGACCATTCAGCTATTTTGTCTTCATATTGATGTATATTCTTATCATCTGCAAACTTTCCTATAAAGAAGGAGAGCATGCTCATTTAAAAGTAATATTTACAAAATGATTAAGAAAACTGTCAAGTGTATGATTAGTACCATGCCACGCGTCTTTCTGCTCGATAATGTATGCATGCTAGAGAGAATCTGATCTCGTCCTGTGACTTTCACTTCTAACCTCTTTTGGCTAATGAATGTCTATATATGTCTGTACCCGTAAACCCAAGGCTCAGTTTCTAGAGAAAAATTATGTTGGTTAATTTGGGGGAGTCATAAGAAGGGGGAGTGGAGGGCGCAAGGGAGGAGAGTGTTTTCTACATTTTTTTGCACGACACTTTTCATTCCATTATGTCTAGCTATATGCGAGTTTGATAACACAGGCAGATTGTTACCGACTTACTGAATCTCCTCGCCCAGTATGCCATGGAGTCACGAATCTGCGAAAATGACACCACCCGAGTTTTTTCGTTTGCAGGGTTAATAAAGAAAACCACCGTTCTGAAAGGGTTAATGAAAACACCTCTATCATGCTTTTCCATTATCGTTCTCCCCACGCCCTCCTCCTTAATTCACACCGCTATCAGACCAATAAATTTAATCCGGAATGAAGTCCCTCGGTAGCAGTAAGGATCTGTAAAACTTCTGGTGATATCGTTTTCACCTCGTTCATTCCCCAGTCCCACCCGGAAGTCATTATCTCCTCCAGTACGATGGTGTTTCTTCATTTCATTCTTGCAACGTAGTAGTCGAGTGGTTAGCAATATTAGCTACTAAGCTGATGACCCGATAGCGTCAGGGTTCGATCCTGGCACGGGCAGCTTGCGCCACTTGCCTAGGTGTCCATCCACTCGTTGTGGGTTTGTTTGGTAGTTACAGGAAGTAACTGTGGTGTCCTGGCCTTGTATCTCATGAGAAAGAGTGAATAATCCGCTACAAGGTTAAATGCCTAACGAATCGAAGATGAGCATCGCAGCGAAGCACGTAGGGAGTCACCCTCCCCACTACCACCACCTATGCCTGCCTTGCAACGCCGTAAGACAATTTTCGGGAAGATCCATTCATTCTCTCACTCTTGGTCACACTAGTTCATTCTCTTACACGTTCACACACACACACACACACACACACACACACGTCACATTCTCGCTCATTCATTCAGTCACTCACTCATTGCCCCATGACCTCTCTAGTACACTGACATCTAGCATTTATTATTTGTGCTGTCACTAGATGATTTATTGCAGCTGTGGGAGCCATCACGTAGATACGGGGTAAAAACTTACGTCAATACCATCACATTACAAGTACATGAAATATCTCTTCCAATCTCAGTAATAATGCTGAAATGGAGTGTGTGATACGTACTCTGTAGAAGTGTGTGTGGGTATATGTGTGTGTATGTGTGTGTGTATGTGTGTGTGTGTGTGTGTGTGTGTGTGAGAGAGAGAGAGAGAGAGAGAGAGAGAGAGAGAGAGAGAGAGAAAGGGAGAGAGAGAGAGAGAATTGTGGGATCTCGGAATCAGGCTCATAGTAACTGAAATGCGAGAGTTATTAATAATGGGTTTCATATCGCGTGCAAGAACAAAATACGTCAACTTTTGTATATTATCTTCTTACCCTCAAGTAAATGGCTTCAAATAACAATACTTACACTACCACTAAACTTATCACTGTCACATCCCTATTCCATTACTTACTAACACCGTCATTGCACCTTATCATACTGTTATTTCTTTTCACATTACCACACTATCATTCCTTCTCACACTCACTACATCTTACACATCCACACTATCAGTCCATCTCTCACTATCTCAGACTATTATTTCATCTAACACTGTCATATTATCACACACAATCCCACCAACACATTCCATCTCACTATCATTTCATCGAACACTTTCACACTTAAATTCAATCTTGTTCCAGCACCCAATCTCAAATTCTAACTCTGTTTCACTATCATTCTATCATACAACACCATTCCATCTTACGCTATTACTGTCTGAGTCTCTCGCACTATCATTAACTCTCTCAGTCACAGTCCTTCCGTCTATCTAGTATTATTAAGCTATGATTCTGCATCACACTAACACACCCCTTCTCACACTGTGACACCATCACTCCGTTTCAGACTAACAGTATTAATCTACCTCACATCAAAATTTTACCTAAGATTCTCACGTTCTCGTTCAGTTTTGCACTCTCACCTTTTCTTGTAGGCACACGGACTCTCTCAGTAGTTACCTAATAAAAAAACAAAAAAAAATAGCACCCTACTCCCTCTTGATTAAACCTATTTAGCCGCCCCCCCCCCCTCCCCCACACACACTGAAAGCAGGTGAACGTCATCTGGTAAGAGAAAGGAGTGAGTTTATTCTTTCATTACTGCCTGACACTGAGGTTCGTGAATATGGCCTCATAACGACCACCCGTCCATCAACAATGTCCAGCCTATTTGTGTTGACGTTGGGTTTCATATTTAGTTTTTGCTACTGCCGTAAAAGGTCCGAGTTTTAGGCCCTCTGAAAAAGAAAAAATTCCGGTCCTGTTTTAAATTACTTTCCCTTTTCACTTACGTCGACTTTGTACTTTTTTCAGAGCTTTTAAAATGCGCGGAATGTAATATTTTGCGTCTTTCGTTAAGCCACCGTTTCATATTCCTGAAGACACAACACAGAAGGTAATGTGGCTACCCTCAACTTCAGCATTTAGTGAGTGGTTGACTATCGCTGCCCTAACATGTATACTGCGACCATCTCCAAGTTCTTTTTGTGGACTTGTGTCTCCCGTTATCCATCTGTTAAAGTATATAGTAATCTAATGAATATTGTGCCTACATCTATACTAGTTTAAGTTTTCCACTTACTTAAATTCATCTAATTATGTATGTTTATCAGTTAGCTCGTATATTTTCTTGTTTATCCATCTGCTCGCCCATCCGTTCGTCCGTGTCTCTCTCCCAAAGAGGCTATTCATCTACAAGTCTATCGGTCTATCTATTTAACTTTGTCTCTCCATCTATCTGCATATCTAGATCTATCTGTCTGTCGATGCGTCTGTCTTTCAGTCTGCCAACCAGTCAATCAATCAGTATATCAATCTATCTATCAATCTGTTTCTCTACCAATCCATCTATCAACACTAACCTATCATACTCCATTCATTCTGTATCCTATTGACATTCCCTTCGGTCTCCAGTGAAATAAATCTTTCAAATCAACATACCCAAGAAGAGTCACTGCCATCGCTTCCCCGTGTGCCGTATTATCGTCAGTCAGGCAGGCACTGAATCATCTCTTCCTCATTTTTTTTCCGTATATGACTCGCTAATCCCTTTTGTGCTCCGTACGCAACCACCGATGTCTGTAAGAAAAGAAAGGCATAAGTAATATTGTAAAACAGTAGTAAAATTTAGCATGCACAGGGAATGGTGCTAAGAAACCTCCCTAAGTGGGCAAAATTACGACTCGAAGGATTGTTTTTTTTTCGGTTTGGAAAATTCCATCCCCCTTACTCTTTCCTTTTTTTTTTTTTTTTCCTGATTCTGCTCCTTTACTATATTCTTCTGTGTTAGTCATGCAGTGTATGTCGTTATTAAAAACACAGACGCAAAAAACAGGCTCTTAATAGGTAGTTCGGGAAATAAATAATTAAGGAAGAGGTGTTAGGGAACCTCCTTAGCCGACGAGATTCCTGACCCATGAACAAGGCAGAGGAATAAGATGCAGGCGTATATGAGGGAGGATGGTGAGTCATGTTGGGTTGAGTGATCGTTACTGGGTAGGGAAACAAATACCTGGAGGTCCTTTGCCTTGTTACCCCTCACAGGACACACAGGTCATTTGTAAATGATTGTTACTGTTACTGGACGATTTCATTCCACTTGGGAAGGATAGCTAGTAGTGAATGATTTAATTATAGCTAAATCAAACCTCTCAAGATCACAGGGTCACTGCTAATCTGATGAAAGTCTCTGAAGACAGCACAAAAAATATGAGAACTACGTCATCCGAGTGAATGAATTATAAGGCATACAGATCAACGGCAACGCCAAAATTAATTCTTAATTCTGAATGACAGAAACACATACTTTTTTTTTTTTTTACTAAACAGCCTTTGTCCTATTACTTGACGAATTAGTAAAACAAAGAAACTTTCGTCTCCCTGAGCAGCTTTTGTTAGTTTTGTCCGTGTAATAATTTATGATGATAACCCAAAAAGTCGTGTCAGCAAAATGTCACAGTTCTCCCCTAACTCAGCAAGGTAGACTCATACGTACCTTATACTGTTTACTCTCGGCAAACTTTATTACGGTACTTGTGTGACTAAACAGCTTGTACTGTATAGTCAAATGTCAAAGTCCGCTAGCCACTCCTGCCTCTTTCATCGCCTGATTCATAGACGCTTGATTATGAACTAGTGGACGAGGTGTATATTGTCATACATCTACGTGTGGCTTGGTATTTTGTCCATTACGTCTCGATTATCTCATTTAAGTACCTGTGAATCCAGCAATGAGAGAATGAGGCAGGAGAGGCGAGCGGATTTTAATGTTTGTCTGTACACTAACCTAATGTGACACGGGAGTAATGAACTGTAATTTTAAAAGGTCCCACAACGGTAAAGCCAGGTAAGGTACTGAGGGGCCGAATCTACTTATGACAGGTTGGCTTGCATCCTGAAGGGCAGCGACTGTTGGTGCGAGTTAATTAGTGGGATGAATTTCGTGTATGATATAAACAGGGTCATTAGGTATGCAATTATTTTTAAGGAGCATTAGAAGTATAGCCTCGTCGAGTCTCGTAGCTCGTAGTTCACTTCGAGATGCCTGAGTGTGTCCAGGCATCTCGAAATGAACGGATCTTGAATTTGGTTCTTTTGTATTGTCTTTGTTTTTTTCTTGGAAGGAGCAGTTTGCAGGTCCTTAGCCTTTGGTTCCATCTTCCTTCCATAAAAAAAATATATATATATTCTCATCACTCTCTCTCTCTCTCTCTCTCTCTCTCTCTCTCTCTCTCTCTCTCTCACGGAAACAAACACGTAGATAGTTACCAGCAAATAAGCATGCATACAGACAACTTCGAACATACACACACACACGCACATACAGCCTTACGTAAACTAGCTGGACTTCCTAAACCAGAAAAATAAAACGTATCAGAGCAGCACTTACTAATATAACAAATCCACACAATTTCAATCACCAAAGCTCTCATTCTGGCGTGCATACATACTCCATAGCACTATAAGCCTATGTGACTATGGGATCTCCACACCTTACTGTCAGTGCAACCAGAAAGTAACAGGACACGTTACTGTTTCCCGATTTAAGATGTCCGAACACCTATTTCAACCACTTCAATCCGATTATCTATTTTTCATTTAATTCTTGCTACCTCTAGACGACTTTATAAACCTAAATATATTCTAACTGAGGGCAATACAGCCTCCACAAACTCCTCGACTATAGGTCATCTCCCCAAATTTAACTAAAACTGCCTGGCTGTGGCAAAAAAATACATTAAATACGTCGTTCGATTCAAAAGTTTAAAACAAGTAAATAACAACACTATAGGTCTGACTGAACTCAACAGCCTTCCGTTTCACTTAACAGGAATCCTCACAACGAAAATTACCGTTGTACACAGAACAGCAGTTTAGAAACGGAAGAACATCACAAGCATTCACCTGAATAATGATGTCTTAACCCCTCCGCAGCCGGGGGTCTCTCCAAAGATAACTGAAATATTCTGGCTCTATCAAGAAATATAAGCCGTTACGTTTTTCGTACCCCCCCTTTCAGTTAGTTGTGTGTGTGTGTGTGTGTGTGTGTGTTTAAATTTCAGTCAGTACACCACGAGATAATTTAACGCAACGGATATTTCTTGTACTGACGGGGAAAATGAAAGCTACATCGGATCCCTCCACTTCGAAATGTTGCCCATAAGCTGACTAAATCGTCTGGTGACAGCAAGAATGAGATAAAATTACGTAGCTGTGGTTAGAAAAATCGTCTGGTTGGTCGCTCCTGCCCCACACAAACGTCCACCCTGTCCTTATACAAAACTTAGGATTAATGCTTATCGACTACGCGAGGTTTACTGGGGCAGTCAGCCACTATTTACCGTCACTATCTAACCCTACAGTACGACCAGCAATAATTTAATTTACTTTCAGGCCCCCAGTTCTCCCTTTGAGTGAACAAGGACGCAGGGGGAATAGTATAAAGAAAACTAGCTGGAGTTTCGGAGTTTTCATAAAGGATCTTAACTCATTTTTACGGCAAACTAGTCTCCATAGCAGTTAGGTATTGCTAGAAATGGTATTGCATGTATTTCGATTTATTATTTAGTGACTGATTTTTTTTACTTTCAGTGCACTTCAGTTTTTGTTGTGAAGTGATTGGCAGTTGTATGAGTGAAGCTAAATTATAAGAAGGTATTCTTATACACAACTGAAGCTTAGAAAATATTCATAAATACGCCCTCGGTCACTTCGTTGCTCCTTGAACTATTATATTTCGTTCACGTCCAGTTTCTTTTATTTATATTGTGGACATTTTCATCATTTTTTTTTTTTTTCGTCTGTAATATAGAACATTTTTCAGAGACACAATGCACATACACTGTGCCAAATGATTGAATGTCAGTAGAATTTCAATAACAGAGGATTAAAAAAAAAAAAAAAAAAGTGTCTGTGGCGGAGGGGGGCAACCTTTTTTACCTACAGACGCACTATTACTTGGCAATCCCTTGCTCTGCTGAGTCCTTTTGCCTAACAGGGTAATGATACTTTTCTTGAGTAACTGAGTGCAAACGTAAATACAGCTTTTATAGCCACAGATCTCCAGTACTTAGCTATATGATTCTAGTAAATGCCAGGCTAATCTGTTCAGAAAGGGAAAAATCTGTGAGCGTAAGGTTTAAGATTATCTCCCTTTTTGCCCAGAGATAGTTAATCCCTGTTAGACTCAAACTCACAGTATCTTCGCACCTCTCTTAGAAACCGCTTAAAGTGACGTCAGGAACGTCCACAACGACAGCCATCCCCTAAACCGTTCCGGACACAACACATTGAGTGGTGGTGGTGGAACGCTGCCCGGCACCTGCACACAGACTGCTACGGATTATAGGGCAGCGATGAGACAAAAATCTATTATATAACCTCCTATCCAGCCGCCCAGCCCACATCCCATTGTTAAAGATTTTCTTGGGAGTAAGGCGTGTATGAGAACGCTTGCTTATATTACTCCTTCATTCTTACCTGTACCAAAAAACGTAATAATAATAATAATAATTATTATTGCTGTTATCATTATTATTATTATTATTTATTATTATTATTATTATTATTATTATTATTATTATTATTATTATTATAACAGCAATAATAATAATTATTATTATTGTTATTCGTGGTAGGTGAGGGCGTTCACCATCCACTCACTCGATGTAGTGCTGCTTTGGGTGTCTGACCTTTCCTCTTTTCCATCCTTCCTCTTTTGTCTTTCTTTCCTTCACTCTTTCCATTTTCCTCATTCTTCTGCCTGTGGGTGACTCTACACTGAGTGACAAGCCAAATGGTTTCCTGTACATCAGGAAACCATTTACTACGCTGGGTGGTAACCATAACACCAAATTACGGCGCTTGGTGGTTTAGTGGGTAATTACAGCGCTCCAGTCGGATTGAGCCGGTACAGGTTTATATCCAAGGGGTGGTTGGGGTTTATTGCTCACGTAATGCCACTCAGGTATGAGTGAGGCTGGTCACTCTCATCTTAAATGTCGGGACCAACTTGCCTAGCCCCGGTCTCCTACGCTTCTCATGGGGCGACATAGGATTGGATGATGGATAGAAGGATGGATTATTATTATTATTATTATTATTATCTCCAAATCAGACTAATACTGAAGTAAACAGATGCTAAAAACAACACCATTTCTAACAAAATTCAACTGCTAAACTGTTAAGGACACATGTTTATCCTGCAGACTGGATAAGATGTTTCATAAATAAGGATCCAGGTGCAAAGCGACCATGTTTTTGCTTCCACCCTCAGAATTCTCTCAGCCGAAACGCAGGGCACTTTTTTTTTTTTTTTTTTTATCCCCTGGAGCTCTTGAAGTCCGCTCGCTCAAGGCTTCGTTCTTGTAGTGTCGGAATCTATAGCAGTTACGTCAGTCCTCCCTGGCATGGCAATGGACTGAACAGTGACCGTCAACCTTCTACAAGTAAGTACCTACTCGTGCACAGCTGAATCTGTCATTATTGCGATACACACACACACACACACACACACACACACACATCGACATAACGTACATATTTTCAGTCCAAACTAACTACCCCACAAACGACATCCTTACAGCTCAGAGTCCTTCAGGCATATACTCGTGTGTGTGTAATTCACCGGGTCGGTCACGATCACTCAATGGTCATGATCATCAGCTTTTACCCTCCCGGAAGGGAGCTGAGAGCTCATATAGTCCGATCTAAGGGCGAGGCTGTGACCTTCACACACGCACACACCCATCCCCTTGCTCAAGGGGGGACAGTAACCACCTTCTTCGTCTGTGAAACTTTTCGCAACCTGAGCGAAGCGCGAACTTCCGTCTAGCAGATGGGAAGCGAGAACGTTACCACTGAGCCAGCAAGTGTGTGTGTGTGTGTGTGTGTGTGTGTGTGTGAGTGAGTGAGTGAGTGAGTGAGTGAGTGAGTGAGTGAGTGAGTGAGTGCGTGCGTGAGTGAGTGTGTGTGTGTGTGTGTGTGTGTGTGTGTGTGTGTGTGTGTGTGTGTAGATCTA
>JAGKTI010041351.1:0-10262 GCA_018397915.1 Birgus latro
TGGTGTACTACCACCTGGAACTGCTTGGTCTACCAGTCCCAACCACTGATAAACAGTACCACCGTCTGCCACTATCGGTGTACTGTCATCCAGTTTGTCAGTGCTACCAGAGCTAAATTTTGGTATGTCATCATAATATTACCAGTGCTAACTGCTGGTGTGGGCCTACCCCTACCCAGGCCAACCAGTGCTGACTGGACATTACAAAGGCAAGATAGCTCACCAGTACAGAGGGATATGAGGTTGCTCATGATGAGGGTCATGATGATGCCAGTGATACCGTAGTAGCAGTAGGAGACATCGTACACGGTCCTGCCCTCACTCCTGCTGGCACCATACCACACACCCTCAAACATTTGCATATGTAAAGAAATAAACTCTCTGAATCATTATCAGTGAATAAGAACAAACGCTGTAGTTGTGCCCATGTAAAGAAAAAAAAAGAAATTGAACTGAGTGCAAAAATTATTGTGATATAAGTCTGTTCACTGTTGTTGGAAAGTTGATACGGGAGAATTATCATGGAATAAGTAAGCAGTATATCAACACACCCACTGATTGGTGAACAGGATGGCATTACTAGGGGTTGGGGATTTATGCATCAAATACCTGTAATGGAACAATGGGAAGTGCTTGTGAAAAGAACTGTTCGATGTTTATGATAGATATTGTGTATAAAGGCTCCAACATGCTTGCTTTCAGTGGCCTTGGTCACCTAATAGCAACCCTCCCCGCTGCTTGATATCTGGCGGCCTTCCTATTAAGTACATGGAAGGTTTTGTGTATACCTGTTATGGACAGAAAGTCATTGATTGCTGTTAAGAGTTTTTTTTAATCGTAGTCAAGCTTGTGTAAAGGTGTCGTAAGTAATTTCATATCAGTGCTGGAGTGAGATAAGTACGAGGTCTATTCAGAAAGTATCCAACCTAAGGCTCTAAAAAATTGAATATGTAACATGTTGAGCTAGGACACTAATCACCCACAAAATAGGGCCCTTCAGACTTGACACACGTACCACAGCATTCTTTCCACTGCCTGCAAATTTTCCAAGTCAGTTTTCAGTATCTGCTGCAGGTGGTTCGTCACATTCATCATGATATCTTCTCACGTCTCAAATCGAGAATCCTTCAGCGAAATTTAGAGCTCTAGGAGTAACCAAAAGTCGCACGGAGCCATGTCTGGCGAGTAGGAAGCCTGCCGGGCCTGCAGGATGTTGTGCTTGGCTAAAATTCCTGACTCAATTAAGAAGAAAAGACAGGGGTGTTGTTATGTTGCAGTACCCATACACCCAAGTCTCATTTCCAGTGATAATAGGCTTCAGAAAGTCTGGATTGCGATTTACACACTCCAACAAGTCTTGAGCAGTGTTCTTCCGAGAGAAGTGAGCATTACGAACGCGATGACGCACCTACAGAAGATATATCGAGAACCAACTTTGAAAATTGTTTCACCAAGTGGAAAGAATGCTGGGCTACGTGTGTCGAGTCAGAAGGGGACTACTTTGAGGGGGATTAGTGTCCCAGCTCAACAAGTTATCTATTTATTTATTTATTTATTTTGAGAGGTCAGATGCTTTAACAGACCTCATGTGTGTAATGTACTTCATGGCTGTTCAATATATATATCTCACTCGATGTAGTGCTGCTCTCGGGTGTCTGCCCTTTCTTCTCCATCCTTCTTTCCTTCCATCCTCTTCTGTCATTCTTTCTTTCATTCTTTTCTCATCCTTCTGCCTACCAGTGACTTTACACTCCATCTTCCATCTTACTTTCCTTCATTCTCTCCCCTTCCTTCTGCCTGTAGGTGAGTCTACACTGATTAACAAGCCAAATGATTTCCTGTACCCAAGGAAACCATTTACTATGCTGGGTGGTAACCATATAACCAAGTTTTGGCGCCTGGTGGTTTAGTGGGTAATTACGCTGTTCCAATCGGATTGAGCAAGAGAAGGCTTATATCCAAGGAGTGGTTGGAGATTATTGCTCACGTAATGCCACTCAGGGATGAATGAGACTGGTCACTCTCATCTTAAATGTCAGGACCAACTTGCCCAGCCCCGGGCTCCTACGCTCCTCATGGGGCAACGTAGGATTTGATGATGAATGAATGAACGATATACCGCTTATGGATGGGTTTATTAGGGACCAAAAAAAAAGGCAAGCTATCGAGAGAAGGATGAAGACAGTAACGAGTGGTTAAGGGTGGATTATCTCAAACATAATGTGGGCAGATGATACTGTATTATCTGCTGAACAAGAGATTTGAAGATTGACGCAGAGTTTTGTGAATGTCTGTGAGTATCATGATATGAAATCTTATGTAAACGAGAGCAAAGTGATGGTTGCCGAGGAAGAAGGTGACTCGCAGTGTGATGTGGTGGTGAATGAAGAAAGACTTGAATTAGTGACAGATTCAGCACCAAGGTGGTATTGTGGAGAGTGGTAAATATGCAAAGGAAGCGAAAAGTGGAGTCTCAAGGGAAAAGAAAGTGGAAGGTGCTATGAAGGTACTGATGTGATACAGGTATGAGTATGGAGGCTATGCTAGAGGACTACATTCAGGAGTTTCAGTGCCCACAGTAACATATGAGTGTGAGACTGGTGTGAAATGAAAAGCCTTGAGTAAGTACAGTAGAAATGTAGTTCTTGGGGACTGAGTGTGGAATGTGGACAGGATGAGAAATATAGTGTGTCATGAAAGATGTGAAGAAAGGAAGCCCATGGACAGCAGTGTGTGTCATTAGATGGTATGGCAATTTGAAGAGGGTAGGTGTAAATAGTGTAGTGAAAAGGATGTATCTTTAAACGTGAAGGTTGGAGGAGGTGTGGAAGACCAAGAAGGTGGGCAGATATGGTGAAGGAGTGTGTCAGAAAGTTAGGCATGGAGGTTGATAACGATAGGAAACTGACAGGGGATCAAACTGCTTGAAAGAATATTGTACTAAAGTATGACGTGGTTTGGCACCTCGTTTTTTACCACGTGATGTGACAGTCGTCAGAGTGGTTCTAGCTGATCCATAAGGTAAAGTACATATGTGTGGTATGTTATGTCTGTGAAGTGGAGTCAAGATTCCAGGAGTTTGAATGGTGAGTGAATAAGAAAGTGGTTCATTTAATTATGCATGCTTTTGTTTACAACTTGTCATTTTTCTTTTCTTTTTTCTGGCCCTCTCTCATTACATCCTTGGTTGGAAAAAAGATGTTGGGATGATGATAATGGAAATGATGAAGCTCATGAAAACTAAAGTAACATTCTCTCTTGCTTTACTTATTGCAAAAAAAAAATTCATGAATAATTCTGCGCTCATGTTGAATGATGTTACCTAACCAAATACTTATTGTTAAATAGAGTTTCATCTTTGATGACACTGTTTGTTAACCTGTTAGTGTCAGGTGCCATAATGGTGAAATCTGCAGTCAGGTCAGTGGTGAGATTGGTGCTGGGTGTAGCAGCGGTGATGTTGCCGATGAAGGAGACGATGGAGGCGTTGACAGGGTGGAGATTCTCTGGACAGCTGTCAACAGAAAGGGGTAGGTGGGTGGGGTGTCCTCCCCCACGCAGGAACTTGCCCACCACCACCCAAATGTTGTAACAGAAGGTCACCAAGAATCCTAACACTGCACCCTGAAGATTGTGGTTTGGTTATATGAATCTCTGTGGTTTTATGTGGACATGGATTGGTATAAATTATTTCTTGCATGTGTTATGATATTGCCCTCCATATTTCCAACAGACCTGATAGTAGAAAGGAAGAGGATCAACTGGGATAGCAGTCTCATATCCTCTATTCTTACTCGCTGGCAGTATTGCAGAAATCATCTGATCTAGGTCCTGCCTTTTGATATGGGGGGTGAATGTTGAATGAGACAGAGTGGAAGTGGTGAACGTGTTCAGGAATTCAAGGTATGTTGTGTTGGCACTGCGTGAGGCATGGATGAATGGGCATGAAGTGGAGAAGTGAGAAGGTGTGAAAGGTGTAAATCATGTACATATGCGCGTGGATGGTGTAAGGAAGGAGTTGCTCTGTTGATGAATGATGTATAGCAGAGGAATGAAAGATCATAAACTTATTGGCATGAGGTTTATGTATGGCATGTTCCAATCTGAGAGAATAGAGGGATAATAAAAGACACATTTTGTGATGGGAGAGAGAGAGAGAGAGTAACCTTGACAATGGTGGTATGAGCATAAGAACAGTAGAGAGGACTGAGCTTATGTTGTAGCCAATTATAATGAAACAAATATTTCTTCCTTTATAATTTGAAGTCCACAGGAATTACATTACAGTCTCATGAAGTAATTGACATCCTTGATAATGAAAGTGATTACAAAGAAATGTATGATAATAAGAAGCAGTAACTTATAAAACCCGTGATTCTTTGCTTCCCTACATGAGTTTCAAGATATACTGTGGCTATAAATTACTTGGCTATGTAAGACTGAAGGAATTAGCAATAATTATTTTATGTCATTTGAATTATGTAAAGTAATCTGTGCTGTTTCCATCATTATAATACAAGGGCTATGCGGTTCTGGTGGCCTCTCCTAGCCAGCCCCTTGCATGTAGTACGGTATGCTTCACTAATCAAAGAACTTGCCAGCCAACATAGCAGCCATCTTTATACAACTTCCCTCTCACACACCACTCACAAGAAGGTAATGAGTTGCATTTACTTATTATGTGTGATGTGTTTGACTATTAGGGAAGGGTAAACTTTAGTTTTGAAAGAGCTGATACCCCCTCCCCTCTCGAAACTGTATGTGGAAGGTAATGCCTGCAAGATAAATCCCTGTAGTTTTAGGTTACTGTTGTATATAAATCTTTGACTATTAATAATACTTTTATGTGGATAGTATAAACCTGTGCCCACCTTTGTGTTGACCCAGGGTGTGCACATGCCAGCTAGGAAGACGCCTAGGATTGGTCCCAGGATAGATCCTAAAATGCTATTGATGACGTGGAAGATGTTGCCCAGGTTGCCCACCAGCACACCAACACAGATGCATGACAGGCCCGTCACCACAGCTGCCACAAACATGCAGCATCAATACACAGTGTTGCAAAATATTGTGTACCCGAATGTAAGGAATAATTAATGTTTTGCAGTGCTCTATGCTGATGTTATTATCTGGTTCTATTGTATAAAATTATAAATGCCATGGCCAACATGGCCTGAGTGTGCATTGGCAACACAGGGAATGATTTTTAAAGGAGTTTATGGACCCCTCAAACTGCTGAATTATTCCTAATAACTTGAGGAGAAAGCCTTACATATGAGCTTGAGGACTCTGGTGGCTGAGACATCTGACATCTTGCTGAAATATGGAATATCCTTCAGAAAGTCCTCCCAAAGCAGACAAACCAGAGAGTTACCGCAGCTGGACAGCGAACTGTGTGGAAAGTGGGACATTGTTTGATAATTATGAATGTGTTGTTTGATAAATACATAGACGATAACTTTATCAAGAAATGTATAATCTATGATTATTTCTCTTGCATGCCTAATGTAAGTAAAGGCTAAAGTTTGAAATGTGGAACATAGTCACTTGAAGTGGAAAGCTGATGTGTTCTGTGAAATTTGTGATATGGAGAAGGAAATTGAACAAAATGGCTGCAAGAGAACTTCAGAAAGAAGTACTAGGCTATGTGGATGGAAGAAACCGACTTGATATGAACCCACCCCGTCCCAACCACTTTTTTAGCCAACCCACCCCACGAACCCGACCGATTTCCAACTTGTCTTTTTTTGGCTCAAACCTTCACTTTTGGTGAGAAACATCGAAAATTCAGCGAGAAAGTGCTCATCTAAAGTGAAAAATATTCTAAATAGGTAAGAGATCCCTCACCTGGCTACCACTTTTTATGACGCCGCGCTTCATAAAATACGCTTCCTATGCAAGGGAAACTTAACCAAAACCACACAGCCTCATAGATATTTATTTGGTATGAATTTATATGCAGTACAAGAGTACGTTGCTTTTCACACAATAATATAGGCGATATAAGCGTTGTTCCCTTACCAAATACATCAACATATTGCACCTAACTTGGCGATGTTACCTCCTCATTACTTCTGTTCATTACTAACTCCGGTGTCACATAATCTTTGTCCTCTACATCAGGAATCATTTTTGCCTTGAATTTCGTTGTCAGAGAGACCGTGGTGCTACGTGTATTTACTGGCCAGGTCACTGCCAACAGGTGATTTGTGAGAAAATGATGCACCCCCCGAGGGGGGGGGTTCCACAGGGTCAGGCAGTGTTGCCGCCTGGCTGGGGGTAGAGGAGGGTCTCCCACATAAGCCTACCAAAAATCCCCCGCAAATCTTGAAAAATGTACAAACGACGGCCCTTGCAAGTGACTGATGTATGAAGCACGTCAGTGGGTCTCAGCATGAAAAAAAGTTGTGACGTGCATCGTACGTCGGGGGGATGGGGCGGGTTAATATTTAAAAAAAAATGGAAAGTGATCCAATTAGAAATGTGGAATAATATATCCTTGGATCATTAGGATAAGAACTGATGTAGCTGAAAACTGAAGCATAGTGGAGCTGTTTCCTCCAAGAACTTAGACTGCCTCTGGTGTGACAACATGGAACACTTATATTTTAGGGTGGTGAGGAAAGTACATGGAGAGTAGATGATGGAGGAATGAGATACAGCAGTTCAAACAGATGGACAAACAAAGGTGTGTATAAGACATCAAGATGTGGAGACTGATGAAGCAAAGAATTAGCAAATGATTGCACTGTATTGAAGATTCCTGCACAGAGTTATGTATGATTCGGTTATAGTATTATCTCTCATACTGCTGGGTATGCACTTACTGAGATGAGTGATCTTAGAGAAAAAGACCTGTTCCATACCAACCTGAACTCAGTCTTGGATCAGTGCCTCTTGTGGGATACACTTTTCGTTTCTAGCAACTACAGTACAGTTACTGGCACTGACAGGAAAGGCTTTGAGGAATGTGTATGAGTAGGTCCCCATGGCTTTAGAACCAGGAATTCCAATAGTTTTAACTTCTGTATTTTGCAAACTCCAATAAGTTGAAAATTTCTGCATCTTGATTCCAGCAGCCTGATCTTCACTGCTGGACTTATTCCAATTTAGAAGGGGTTGCTAAGGAGACTGACCTCATCATTGTGAGAGCTCCGTAGAGCATCCTTCAGAACTGCTTGGTTTTCAGGAAAACAGAGTTCTTTTCTGCAGTTCACAAACTTGTTGTTGCTGCTCTAAGGCTGTAGATGAAATATCCCAGGATGCCATATATAGCTGTTCAGTCCTGAGAAAGGAGTGCACTGATGAGTATGCAGTGGCAGTCAGGAATCAGTTTGGTGTGGTCAGTGCTGTTGAGGACCCTATTGAGTGATAGGGTATTCATAAGTGTGTTACTGTGGGAGAAGCTGATGAATGTGTTGTTGAGTGACTGAGATCAGGTAGGGGATTTGTCTCACCAGGGCTGCTGGCAACAGTTGATGGGTTATGCTTCTAGACTGGCTTGGGACTGAGAATTTCTGTCTTGTCAGTCAAGAGTTTTACCGAGGACGGACAAAGAAGGGTACGTTAGGAAAATTCCTCAGGAGTTAGAGGGTGGCTTTCAAGTACTGTAAAAGTCCTGTAATCCGAATGGCAGGGATCGAGGGTCTTTCGGACTACAGTTTTTTTTTTTTTCAGACTATTGAGAGGGACCTCTGAAAATAGTAGAAATATATACATGATAATTGAATAAACACTTAAAATGATATGGGTTATTTTTTTTACTCACAGGAAATGCAAAGATCTATAGATGAATAGTTGCATGCAGGTACATCCAAGTCCAAGCCAGATAAATCCTTTGATGAAGCCCAGAAAAATTGGTAAAAAGCCCAGGTAATTTGAAAAATATTGCCTTGCAAAATTCGGACTATTGGGATATTTGGATTATTGGTGGTTGGATTGGAGGACTTTTAATGTAAAAGACCTTCGACCTGTTATCAACCCCTGAAGAAACTCTGCTCCAGACCTGCCTCTCAGGTTAACTCTGTTGAAACAGTAGATAGATTGATTGTCTAGAGTGGGTGAGTACAGAGGTCATTGGCCTGAATACTTAGAGCAGCTGTGTATGGGAGAACCCAGCATGGAGCTTCCATCAGCTGCTATGCAGTCGCTAGCTGCCATCCAACTAGTGTACAATGATATTTCCTCCCTAGATGAATACATGAAGGCGATGACAAAGCTGAAAAGTGGTAGGGCAACTTGTCTCTGTGGCATCCAGCCAAACTAATCAAAACTGGGGAAGAAGCCATATCTGGGGATTACTTGCAGCAGCAGAAGCTGTTTGATAGACTGGTATGATTCTTCCTGACTGGATAAGGTGTTGGGTTAGCCCTGTTTGGGAAGGGAAAGGAGATCATTGTGACTGCAGTAACTACCACCGTGTTACAGTGCTCAGTGTGCTAGGCAAGGGTCTTGCTCACATGCCGATGATGAATATCCAGGACCATTTGCTAAAGATTCATAAGCCTCAGCAATCTTCACGCCCCAGAAGTCTAAACTTGATCGGATTCTAGCCATTGTGAGTTTCAGCAAGGACTGCTGGCAGCCTGCATTAACCCCTACACCGCGGGTCGTCACTTTCCTGACGGTCGGGTGCAATGGATCATAATGCGGGGCGTCACTTGAGTGACTCTCTGTTATTATTAATTCCCCTGGACTTTCAGGTGGTGACCTGTATCATCTATCAGCACTGCCAGTGTCTAACAATAGTCAGAGCTGCTAATGTCATCATTACTCCCGTCCATTGTTTACAATTTAGCCATTTTCCCCCATTCTAGACTCCCCTCCCTGCCTCCCCTCCATTACCCTCTCGTGACGTCTGCTCAGCCGCTCTGCGCTTAGTAAATCTTCCCCGGATTTTTCCACTGTTTTTATCCATTGAAATGAGCCCTATTCCCTATTCTTATACAAAATAACATATATATAAAAAATAAGGTAATTATTAGTGCCATACACCTGGAATTGGCTAATTATCACTTAGCAACATCCAACCTGCACACGTTTGCTAATTTCCCCTGCGTTTTTTCCCCGTGAAATATGCTGTATGAGCTACTCTCGTAATATAAACGTATATAAGAAAGGAAGGGAGAAACCTGGGTGATATTTATATTCACGTGGAACTATCTAATTTATATGTATTGTCTAGATTTCCTACGACTTATTTTTTAGTATATACATTAGCAGCTGACATTTTCAACTCTTTGCTCTCGTCCTTCTCGGTAAAATGACGCCCGTCCATTTCTGACGCTTTTGCACCTATTATAAAAGGCCCTGTGACTTCTACCCCTATTAAACATCGTGTGGGAAGCGGTAAAGGACTGTAGATATATACAGGTGTAATAAAGTACTAGAAATAATAAAGTGTGAGTGGGTATTTGAGTAAGAAATGACAGAACACGGCTGCCAATTAGCGAGAGTGGGAGGCTCGTTCGCGCTCGTATTTTACATTGCTTTCACAGTGTTTTTTTTTTTAGTATGGATTCCAAACTACTTGGAAATCATTGAATAGTGTTTCTAGTGATAATATCTGGCAGTGGTATTCAGATTAGGGGATGTCGGGAAGTGTAAAGTGGAGACTTAGTTACCCAACATCAGAAGTCTCCACAAGTCCTACGGTAGTCGACGAGTGCTAAAAAAAACATCCCAGGAGAAAGCTGAAGGGATGTGTCATAGCTATATCTAATTATAATATTCTAGGACTAATAACTGATTTTTGGCCAATATTTTTAAAAAGTCAGTCGGAGCGCGCATATCCCCGCGGGAATGGCACGGAAAACCTCCGACAACCCCGCGGTGTAGGGGTAAATCTCAAGAAGGTATTTCACTCAGTAAATCGGACAGCAGTGGGGTAACTCCTGTCGTTCTAGCATCCCCACAATGATTATCCAGATGATAACTAGCTTGTATTTAAACACTGGGAGTGTTGTCCAGTATGTGTGTGTGTGTGTGTGTGTGTGTGTGTGTGTGTGTGTGTGTTCAGGCATGTGTGTCTTCAATTGCTTGCCTGTACCCTTTCTTTAATTTTTTAGTGTGAGAATGATGATGAAAAGTTGCTTGCAGGCATCAGCCTTGCTCATCTCACGGTGTCCCACCACGCTGCGCCATCTCTTGCAGCGTCCCTATTCAGTCCCTTATCCCTGAGGTCATACTCCATGACCTTGGTCCAGGTCTTTTTCGGTTTGCCTCGCAACCCAGCCCCCGTGAATAGGTTGTAAAATTAGATT
>JAGKTI010041352.1:0-10262 GCA_018397915.1 Birgus latro
TTATTATTATTATTATTATTACACACACACACACACACACACATATTCCTATCCCCCACTCTGTCTGCCGTTTGTGAACTCACAGCACCATATTTGCAGAGGGCATGCAAGCGTGGTTCGGCCACACTCATGTCCTTGTGATGTCCACGGTCACAGACACACACACACAAATATCTAACAACCTGAACTCATGAAACGGAGCTGTAAAGATAATGTCAGATCCACCTTTATTGAAGCCTACATCTGATCACCTTGGCCATACCTAATCCTACCTACCTTAACCTAATCTAAACTGATCTCGCTTGATCTGATCTCACTTAACCTAACCTTATGCGTTACAAAGCCTGACCTAATCTAACCTACCCTTTCCAAGACCCAACGTATAGCCTATTCGTACGACAGGGGCTATAAAAATCCCGCAGCTGTTACTTTTATTTGGAATTCCACCTGGTTACTGAAATCGTTCTCACCCATCCGCATCTTCCACCTCACCCTTGCCTCCACCTTCACACAGCAACCATACACCCACTCACATGTGATATCTCCACCCAAAGTCACTCCCTTACATTTATGTTTTCCTTTTCCCATATCCAAATCCCGCCCACCTGATACAGAAGGAAATTTAGCAAGGATCATGTTGACGATGATGACGATATCAGTGGGAAATAAGGATTAGGGTGGCCATGATGATGATGAGGTGGAGGATAATGATGATGATGATGATGATGATGATGATGATGATAATGATAATAATAATAATCTATTGCCAGACGCCTTAATCCCGTTAGGGATGGCCACAAATAAATCGCCTCCATATCGCCCTGTCCCCCGCCATTTCACTGCCCTGCTGTCAACTCACACCCCCCCTCTCTCAAATACCTCTCCACTCTATCCCTCCATCTCATCCTCGGCCTCCCCCTCCCTTCTCTCCCCCCCTCCACCTCACTCACACTCTTCTCGTTAGTCTCTCGCCCTCCATTCCCTCAACATGGCCAAACCTCCTCATTGAATTCTTCTTAATCTTTCTGTCACATCCAAATCCACACCACAACGCTCCGTCACTTCCTCATTTGTCTGTCTGTCTTTCCACGTAACTCCACATGCTCCCCTCAAAATTTAATCATTTCCGTGGCTGTCACTCTTGACTTGTGTCCTTCCAATAAGGTCCAAGCTTCACTTCCATATGTTAGAGTTGGTATCAAAATGCTATGGTGCAGCGACCCTTTTACTTCCATGCTCATTTCTCTGTTTCTTGATGCTGCTTTCAAAGAACCAGCAACCATTCTTCCTTGCACTCCCCTTTCAAGCACTTCACCCTCCAAACTTTCATCCTTACTCATCACACTACCCAAGTAGGCTATCTAAATGCACTCACATTTTCCATTTCCTCATTATCCAACCTTACTGTACTTTCACTGACTTCATTTTTCTCGAAGACCATAACTTTACTCTTCTCTACATTCACCTTTAGATTCCGTTTCGTACACACTCTCCCAAACATTCACCAACCCTCGCAGTTCCCCTCCGTCTTCACTCAACAATACAATATGAAATAAGAAACCTGTACTTTTCTGCAAACAACAGTACAGGAAGTTTCCAAACGCTGCCCTCTCTCATTACGGCTTCTCCAACATCCACTGCCCTACCTTGTATATCTTTTATAACCCCCATCAGTATACAGATTGAACAACAATGGAGACATGACACATCCCAGTTTCAGTCCAACATTCAGACTGAAAAATTCATTCAGTTCACTATCCACACGCACTGCAGCCTTAGCACCCTCATACATGCTCCTCACGACAGTTCATAGCTTCTCATTTGCTCCATATATACTTAATATTTTCCACATTCCTTGTCTATCCACCCTGTCATATTTCTCCAAATCCATGAAGGCCACATACAACTTCTTCCCCTTCTCTAGAAACTTTTCCACTAATGACGTAAGAATGAATATGTGATCTACACAGCCTCTTTCCTTCCTAAAATATCCCTCTTCCTCCCTAACTAATTCCTCAGTTCTTTCCCTAACTCTGTCAGTAAGTATCCTACCATATACTTTTCCTATTACACTCGGAAGACAAATGCCCCAGTGATTACAACACACTTAGTTTTCCCCTTTTCCTTTGTGCAGTGGAGTAATACCCGTCTTCCAATCCTCCAGGACTCTACCTTCCTCGCAGGCCAATCTGCACATCCTCCGTATCTATTCTGCTACTATCTCTCCCCCATGCTTCAGCATTTCACCATACACTCCATCAATTCCTGGGGCTTTCCTCATTTTGACTCTTCGTTACTTCCACTACTTCCATCCTACTGATCTCCTCCACCCTTCTCACTTCCCTCCTTCTCCCAGCCGTTCCCCAGCCACTTATACTCTCAGTACTTTCATTTTCTATGTTAAACAGTTTCTTAAAGTGTTCTCTCCATCTGCACTTTTTCTCCTTTCTCCACTCTCAATCTGCTATTTTTATCTTTCACTCCTCTACTAACTTTTTTATCACCCTGTCTAACTGTCTTTACCTCTTTCCAGAATATTTTCTTAGTCTCCACTTTACACTCAAGTTCCTTCCAAATTCCTCATCTACCCTCTTCTTACTCTCTCTTACTAATCTTTTTACCTCTTTCTTCCTCTCTGCATATAACCCTCTCCTCTGTCTCTCAACTTCCTCCATGCCCCTTCTTCCCATCAACTCACTATATGCTTCTTCTTTTGCGCCACGGCGCGTTTCATCTCTTCATTCCACCATGCTGTTTCCTGCACACTTTCGTCTTTTGTTCATCCCGCACACCACCCCTCATGCTGCACGTATTTCTTTTGTGAATATCTTGCACACACCTTCCACCTTCCCTATCTGCTCCAAATCATATTTACCTAATCTTTCCTCCACTTCTTTCTTATATTCTGCTTTTTTTCCATCCTCTTGCAACCTGTATACCCTCATTGTTTGGGCCACTTCATCCTGTCCTTCCCTTCTTCTATTCCTCCATTGCATTTGAACCTTGGCTTTCACCACCACCAAATGGCGGTGAGAAAGTCCACTCCCCCATCATTACTTACCTTCTCATTCTGTAATCCACACACACATGATCAGTCATTACTTTTAGTTCATTCAATTCACCACCCATCCTTCTCATCACTCGTCACGTATACCTGGGTATCAATAATAATTATAATAATAACAATAATAATTATAATAATATTAATTTTCAGTCTCAGATCATAACCATCTCTTTTAATGCATTTTAATACACTGCAATCCCTAATCAGACTCCTATTTTTCTGCTTTCCTAATCTTATTTCTGGGGTCTACTTATCCCATGTTTTAGTGGGCAATAAGGGTAGGATGATGATGATGATGATGACGCCGATAATCATGATAATCTTAAATCACAAAGTGCCATTAATAACACGCAGTCATAACTGAACTCGTAACTCCATTCATAACCAGCTACTCGCACAACGATACTGTAGTCTCTACCACAGATTACCACAACCACCACTACAATCACCACTGCCGCCGCCAGAACCCCACTACCACAACCACCACTACCCCACTACGACAACCACCACTACCCCATTACGACAACCTCCACTGCCCCACTACGACAACCACCACTACCACCACCACCCCAGCCACCACCACAGCCACCACTGCCACAACGACCAACCCACTACCACAACCATCACTGCCACCACCACCCCGCCACCACAGCCACCAAAGTCACAACCCCCACCCTTTCGTCTCAGCATCATTGCCACCACAGCTATGCAACTACAGGCATCCCCCCCACACCCACACATACACACTGCTTCCACCCACCAACCACCAGTATAACCACTGCCAGTGCCACGCTCCACCACACACGCACAACCCACTTGACACATTACCACGTTTCCCCACTAAATAGTCACACCATCGCCACAACCACCACCTCCTCCACACAATTACCTCCGTACACTTCCCAAACCACCTTAGCTGCCACCATAATCGACAGCACAAAACCATCAACGCACACCCTCTGTCACACACCATTATCACCACCGACAACATTCCACCACAGTCGTCACATATGCACACCTCACCACAACCACACCACACCATTCAACACACCTCGACTCCCAAACCACCTCACCACACAATGCACCTTGACTTCCAAACCACCTCACCACACAATACACCTCGACTCCCAGACTACCACACCACACAATACACCTCGACTCCCAGACCAGCACACCACACAATACACCTCGACTCCCAGGCCACCACACCACTGATGTACAGGCAGTAAACGTGGAGCGAGGAGCCACCTGCGTAAAACTGGGGGTATATTTAGCTGGAACGAGTCTTTATTGATCGGGGACGTGAGGCTCGCTGGTTGAGCGTAGAGGGGGGGAGAGGGGTCAGGGAAAGGGGTGACAGGGAGGGGAGAGGGGGTGAATGAGGGGAAGCATAGGGGGTGAGGGATACCGGTAAGGGGTAGGATGGAAGGTTAATGCAGGCAAAGATGAAAGGAAGAATGGCTGAATGAAAAAAATAAAAACATTTTGGAGGTTGGAAGGGCTGGGGTGAGAGAGGAGAGGAATAGGGTCAGGAGGAGATTACGTGTAAAAAAGTAGCTAGGAAAGGGAAATTTACCCAAGGTAAGATCAGACCAGTCATTGTAGAAATAGAAAATGAAAAACATAAAGCGAAATATAAGGCAGGCAGAAAAGCTGAAAAAAGTTCAGATGAAACAAAGAAAATAGGCACAGCACCAGAGAGAGAGAGAGAGAGAGAGAGAGATACTGAAAACGTATAGAAGAGCTGGAAAGAAAGAGAGGTGAAGGGGTAAGTAGGTTATCAGAAAACGTAAGACTGTAAAGGAGAGAGAAGGAATGGAGGATTAACATATGAAAAATGAACATGTAGGTGAACAGAAGGATGAGACACGCTTGCCAAAAAGGAAAGATGATATACTACTACTTAAGACTAGCAGGTGTACCCGCTGTTGTCCGGGTAAAGCCATATGATTGTGCATACCGGTATTGCCTGGGGCCCTGATTAGCCACTGCCTTTGTTGGAGAAGACCCCGGGTCCCATTTTATCTATCCATGTTCCTCACTGAGCCCAATTCCCCAGGGGTATTATGCCTGTGGACCTATTTTCCCACTGTCCCCCTACCCACAAACCTTTCCTCCCACCTTGCTCACCCACTCACCCACCTATCCTAGCCATCCATCCACCCACCTTCCCACCCACCCTGCTCTTCCATTCACCCACACTCATCCACCCATCTTGCCACCCACTCATCCACCCAGGCTGCCCCACCACACCTAACCAACCTTGCCCACCCACCCTTCCCCACCACACGCACCCTCCTACCCTACTATTCACTCCATCTACCCTGCCCCTTAACTGCACACCCACCCTGCCCACCCTACCAATCCATCCATCCAACCAACCCCTTGTACCAAAATAATGATTCAGCTGTTGTAAAATATTCAGCGGTAATTGCCTAATTCGTTACCGTGTTTCTGCCATGTTGACTTGATTATATCTAATTAATCCAAATCTTGTCCATTAGGGGCGCCACTTCAGCGACTGTAATGTACACATTTAAATTCATTAAAAGTTACACTTGATAGAGATTCTTAGAGGGTTCTATTTGCATCTCCCATGATTCCATAGAGGACAGACAGACAGAGACGAACATTCTCGTTTATACACTCACGGATTATATGGCTGATCCAGTGGCGGATCCAGGATTTCGGAAAGGGGGGGCTGTTTGTCAGTGTAAGGGGCGCCGAGCGCCAAAGGCGCGAGGCAATGAGCTAGGTTGTCTGGGGTGAGCGGTAGCTTCCCCAGGGGGTCTGGGGCAGAGCCAAGGCCGCAAAACGCATTTCAAAATTTCACAAGCATTTTGAAAGCATTTTGGGGCAAGTTGTGGTACTTTTATGGTGGTTAATATGTTAAACCTGTAACCAATAATTCGTGTTAGATGGAAACCATTTACAAATCTTAATAGATTGTCTGAAATTGGAATGAATTATAGATTCAAACAATTCTTTACTAATTGATCAGAATTAAAATATATATAGATTCAAACCATTGTCTACCTATTGATCAAAACTGAAATATAGATCATTCAAACCATTCTTTACCAGTTGATCGAAAATTAAATATATTATGGATTAGTTATGAGCTGTTAGAGGCGCCATTCACAGCTGAAGGGGGGGCGGCCCCCCCCCCCCGGATCCGCCACTGGAGTGATCAATTAATCTGAATTATGTTGTCTAACCCAAACTCTCACATTATACACATGAGTTTCTGCTCGCCCTGCCTATGTCGCCCGCCCTGCCTGCTCCACTCTGACACTCCTTAAGCGTTGCTAGACTAAAAAAAACTTGTACCGGTAGTTCCGATATGAACCAGGAGAGGGACACTAAGAAAATCCACCTTTTTGCAATTTTAGCAACATTTTGCTAAATTTTCATAACTCTAATATACTGTATTTACTGTTGTGCTAGCAGAATTAGGTTAGTGGTTTATATCTCGAAGTGTGAGGAGCGCTCTAGAAATTTACTGTTATGCCTGTAGGATTAGGTTAGTGGTTCATCTCTGGAGTCGTAGGGAACATTCTAGAAATTTGGTTTGGTGCTCTAGGATTAGCTTAGTGCTTATACCTGGAGATATGACAAACATTCTAGAAAACTAGTAGCCTATTATGCGATAGGATTAGGTTAACGTTTCATATTTGGATATGTAAGGAACATTCTAGAAACGTCAATATGTCTGATTTTCTTTCTTTCTTACCTCAGGAATTAGTTCTTATCATTAATGTTATTATTCGCTGTTGATTTAAATACATTATTGCGTAGGAAAATGTCAGTTCTCTCCTAGGCTGTGGAATATACATTATTGCATAAGAAAATGTGAGTTCTTTCCTAGGCTATAAAATCTCCTCTGATGTTCTGGTATAGAGTGGGGGGGGGGAGGGGAATTTAAAGGAACCATCCCGCCTCCGTGCAGCGGACGCTCCTCTTTAATTCTTTATCATCATGATTTGTCACTTACGGGCTCTCCACCCTGAGCCCGTGCCACACCCGTGTGGCGAATCTCATCATCATCATCATCATCAGCCTCCGTGGCAGTTTAGTCTGTAACAGAGTGAGCTAGTGTGCGGCAGCCAGTCAGTGAGCCAGTGGAAGTTGGTGAGTGAGAGCCAGTCAGACAGTGAGAGTCAAAGAGCCAGTAATGGACAGTCAGTGAACAGTCAGTGAGTCAGTCAGTGGTGGACAGAGTGACAGTCAGTGACAGAGTGAGAGTCAGACAGTAAAGGATACAGTGAAGGATGGAGTAGTCAGAGTCAGTGAGTGACTCAGTCGGTGAACGGACAGGGAGCAAGTAGCAGTGAGTAAGGACAGAGGTAGCGTTAGAAACAGAAAAGTCGCAGTGTTTTTCAAGTGTACCTAAGCTGTGCCTGGGAGGAATAAAACCCTAAAGTGTTCAGTGACCTTTAATTAACCTCCTGTCCTGTCTACGCGTCGTTCTCGATGTATCAACGAACTCTAGAGTAACAATTTGCTGTCAGGAGTAGGGATACGTACTGAGAAATGGAGACGCGTGGACAAGCTGCCAAAACGGCAGACATATCTCTGGAAGATATACTCACAGTGTTGCGAGCTCAGCAAAAACAATGAGAGAAATATCATGAAGAACAAAAGAAACATTATAAAGAACAAAAGAAATGTCGAGAAGCACAGGAAGATAAACAAAAGAAACATTAAGAAGCACGGCAAGAACAAAGGAAATATCGATATGAACAAAATAAATATCAAGAAACGCAGTGATAAGAACAGAAGAAAGATATATGTACTTGCAGTGTTGAATGCACAGCAAGAAGAAAAGCAAGATATAGCCATAGTGCTGGGTGCACAGCATGGACAAAAAGAAGCCCAAGCACAACACGACACATGACTGGAGAAACAGCTAGGTGGGCAGCGACAGGAGCTTCGCCAGTTATGTGACGAGCAGCAGGATGAGACCAGGAAACTGAAGCAATAATAACATGTGGCATAAAACAAGGCAGAGACAGGGCTGGATTAATCCTGCTGTGGCCTGGTAGGCAACGCAGACGGTTGGCCTGCAACATATAGATCTCTTTTTTCCGCTATTTCCAGTGAAATTTTGGCATGACCTATTATGGCCTTTTTTGATGGCCTGATGGGTGATGGCCCTTATGTGGATGCCCAAAGCGTATGTTTATTCGCTCTGGATGTCTGGATGGCCTGTGACAGGCCGTGGCCTGGTAGGCAGTTGCCAGTTTTGCTTATACATGGTAATCCGGCCCTGGGTTGAGAGAAAAAGTGACCAGGTAAGAGAAGTGAAAGAAAAGGTTTCCTGTACTGTGGAGGATAAAGTGAGAAGCGAAATACAAGAAGTAAATAACGAAATGAAGTCCTTGAACAGTGTTTGGCTCAGGGCCAGCACCCAGCACACCCCTTAGGTGCAAGTGACAGGTGCACAGAGGAGGATGACGAGATTGAGGGAATGGTGTACCCAATGGTCGTTGACACTGAATCAGAGAGAACTCTGGTGCAGCCGGGTGTGGTGAGCAGTTGGCAGTTTTCAGAGACTTTGCACCAGTTGTGTGGAGTTGCAGGGCACTGCACTGGGCTTATGGGGCTAATGGGTGTCAGAATGTGGCGGGAAGGAAAGGAAGAGACCCTCGCCATGTGTGTTGCGGACATGGAGGACCCCTGCATCCTGGGTTTGGACTGTCTGGTTCCCTGCTGTACCTGGTGTCCTGTTTCCACCTGGTGCCCTGCTGCTGCCTGCTTGACTTCCATTCAGTGCAAGTGCGGCTATGAGGAAGGAGTGTTTTGATGAGGGCCGTGGAACATGAACGTCTACTTGTGACAACCAGATGGACTGCAGGTATCCTCCCAAGTCAGAGATGCTGCTGTTCTGCAAGATCTATTACACAGTGCACACTGCCCTGGGGTTGAAGGAGCACAGGAGACATGGCATGATAGAAGAGGGATAGATGGTGAGCAGGACCTTAGTTGATACTATGGCAGAAGTACCTATTGTCATAGCCAACATTTCACTTCGTTCTAGTAAGATACACTGGGGCAGAGCAGTGGGGTTGTGCCAAGAAATTGATCAGGAGCCAAATAACATCTATATATCGAGCCAGGCCCATAGAATAGGAAACAACACAGCATTCTTTTTTCACCAGTGGGAGGCAGGAAACACCGCACTTTCCCGCCGTGGGAAGCTGAATAGGGAGAACACACATACACACATACAGGTTTCTAGAAACTTTCCAGTCCATGTGACAAAACACTCTTACTCAAGAGAGAGGAAATATAGATCAGAATCGGGAGAGAGACGAAAGAGAGAGGACCTTGGGTTAGGAGGCTGGAGAGAGAGAGAGCAAGAGAGAAGGGTCTAGTGAGAGGCTGCGAGAGAGTTATCTAGCATAAAACACTCAGTGTTAACCCGTCATGTCCCGACCAATTTTCCACCTCTGTCCTCTCCCCCCCCCCAATTCCGACCAATTTCAGAAATAAAAATTTTGGCTCAAACCTCGGCTTTTGGTGAGAAACCTCGAAAACTCACAGAGAAATCGCCCTCCTGGGCTTATAAATGTTGCTACAGGTAACAGTCACTCTTACCTTTTCATTCTTTCTGAGGTACCTGGCTTCAAAGAAAACGAACTGTTGGTCACAACCTCTTGATGGTATAATGAAAGTCCTGGAGTAGCTATTTACAGCCTTTAATTGTGGAGTACGGGGACAGTATGTTGCCCATATGAAAGTTAGCCCTGAACTGACGGGTACATCTGCTACTGGTTGGTGTTCGAGTCTGGGAGCGGCTGATTAGGTCAGCAGTTTTAGTGGGGGCACATTGTGGGGGGGGGGGGGTGAGGTATACATACACATAACGGGGATGATACATAGCTCGATCGGTAGAGAGTTGGCTTGCAGTCCCGTGGGACCCAGGTTCGAATCCTCGCTGGTGCAGGGAACAGTTTAAGGATTTGAATTTCATTAAATCAGGCTTTACTGATCTACCAGAAGATCCGCCGACATGTCGTAAAAATAACCCCGCTAAAACCAATACACCAGTCCTGTATGAGACAGCCCTAGCATGTATTCAGTATGGACGGTGGGTGTTAAGCGCCGAAGTGGTGACATGTAGAGGTGTATGGTATGTAGGAGGACGACTGGGCCTTGATAGCAGGCTGTAAAGCCTATGCCCAGAGTCGGACAC
>JAGKTI010041353.1:0-10261 GCA_018397915.1 Birgus latro
ATTTGCTTAACCAATATCATAAATATCACTCAGAAAAATCACACTAAATTACTTAAACCCCCTTAGCCCGTCGAAACGAGAATGAGACATAGTTTCTGGTGGGGTCTTGCAGATTTTCCACTCGGCGCGAATGCTCCTATTCGTAAACATAGCCTACTGCAGAAAAGTCATAAAGAACCAAATTGAACACAAAAACTGGTCAGGTGTGTTAACCACCTCTCTTTGTCATTAGGGTCCAAAGCTTCCAAACTGATAGTTTGCAAACTCTGAAGCAAAATGGATGATTTTAGCGTTTAACATCAGGCAAGGACAGAACACCACTTAGTTTGACTAAAATAACACCATTAGTAAGCTTGTTCACTCAAACATGTTCCACATTATCGTGAATGCCTATATCTTTATTTTCTTTCGCAATATCTGTATTATAGATTGTTTCTCTAGAATGTACTTTATCTTTAACGCAAATTTTATGTAAAATTTTAATATTATCTGAAATAACAGTTTAGGTGCTATACGAGGCAGCAATACTATATGTCTTACGGTGTTCTTGCTTACCTCACTTGCTCAAAGCATGAGTATGTATGTTATGGTAGGTGATGGTAGTCTCTCTCTCTCTCTCTCTCTCTCTCTCTCTCTCTCTCGAGATGACCAGATGCTTAGGATATTCGTGCACGTTCAGTATATCGCCCACAAAGGAAGAAAATGAGATTTACAAAAGCGCATTTTGACGGATGACCATAGTGGAGAATGGAGAACAAGAGACTGACCAGGAGAGTTTATGTGAGGAAAGGTGGAGGGAGAAACTGAGACCGAGATGGATAGGGTGAAGTGCTTGAATAAGGCTTGTGTGAGTTGGAGAGGTGGCAGGGAACAGAGTAACATGGAGGGGTTAGTTTGTGGGCACCCCATTCGGAATAAAGGCATCTGGCTGTAGTTACACAGACTAACCATACCTGGGCAAGACACCCACCCCAGGAGGAGATACCCAGGGAGCAGAAATGAGCGGCGTGGGCTCAGTACAAGACGGGCACACCTGCGTCTCTCCCGCACGCCTCTCTTGCGCTCATGTAACTCGCCGCAGAGGTTACAGTCACGGAAAATTACACCTCCGCCGGACCAGCCATTGCCTGGTTCAAGGTGGGGCTACTCCTTTAGCCTCAGACAGCGCCCTGGAGTCGGCCACCAGCCGCCCACTTGCTGCATCCCTCTCTCAGCCATACCGGGTGATGGCCACCTTGCTGCATGTGGGGAGGAGACGGCCACCTTGCTGCATGTGGGGAGGAGATGGCCACCTTGCCGCTCTCGCTATAACTCCACAAAAGGAGGTAGAGTGACGGCCACCTTGCCGCACTTACTCACACTGAGTGATGGTCACCTTGCCGCACACGGGGAGGAGGTGGACACCAGCCGCCCTCACTCTAACTCCACAAAAGGAGGTAGGGTACATAGGAGTACATAGGAAAGCAAACAGCAACAGACCTTATGGTCCTTTCGAGGCTGTTTGTTACAGAGTAGACTATGACTACAAGATCTAACTCTACATGCTGAAGGATAAGGATAGTAAAGCAAGAAGGCTCCCCCCACCTCCAAACCCTCCAGCCAAAACTGGCAAGAAAAAGTGAGAAAGACCACCACGCAGCATGGAAAAGCTGACATGGAAATTTCACAGGAAAGACTGAAAAGGAAAAGCTACATTATATAATACATAATCTATAAGCTACCATTATGAATAACCTGAAAGAGAAAGTAGTAAAGTACAATGAATAATCGAATAAATAAATAACGCATGACACTATGTATGGGTACACTGAGTTGACGGGGCTTCTGCGGACGATGAGACTCTGTAGACATAACAACGTGAATACAGTAATCCCTTGGTCTCAGTTAGACTCTATGGGAATTCAAAAGAAACAGATACACATGAATATAGCTAATAATCTGCAGGAATTCAAAAGTTACCGATACACGTAAATATAGTGATCCCGTGGTCTCAGTTGGGCTCTGCAGGAAGAAACTTAAAACATTATCGCCGTGCATATATTTCCATTTAGTAAACTGATCTAGGCTCTAAAAGAGTAGAATAAATAAAAATCTATACAAGTGTTTTATTCAGGAGTAAACATGGTAAGCTGGGGGTTCGACGACAAATATTTATCCAGGCGACCTTTAAAGGTTAGTACTGTATTACAATTTACTACATTGGGGGGCAGTTTATTCCATATATTTACAACTCTATTGAAGAAGAAATGCTTAGCTTCATGTGAGTGGAATCGTTTGCCAATTATTTTATGCCCATTGCCTCTAGTATAATTCGAGTGATCAACTGTGAAGTATTTATTGACAGCCATGTTATCTTCTCCTTTGAATATTTTGAATACTTGAATTAAATCTCCTCGTATCCTCCGTTTAGTTAAGGTAAAGAGATTCAAGGCTTCTAAACGTTCCTCGTATGGTTTATTTCTCAATCTAGGTATCATTTTTGTCATCCTTCGCTGCACTCTTTCAAGCTTTTCCATATCCTTTTTGTAATATGGTGACCAAAACTGAACGCAGTACTCCAAGTGCGGGCGTACTAAGGAATTATACAAAGTGAGAATGGTATTATCGGACTTATATTCAAATGCTCTGCCTATGAATCCAATCAATTTGTTGGCCTTTTTCACTGCTTCTGTACATTGTTTGCTTGGTTTCAAATCGTCTGTTATTATAACTCCTAAGTCTTTTTCATGGTTTACCCTATCAAGTTGGACATTATTCATGCTATAACTAGCTCTTACATTTTTACTGCCAATGTTTAGTACTTTGCATTTATTAATATTAAACTCCATCTGCCAAACTTGGGCCCAGTTAAACAGCTGATCAAGATCTCTCTGGATTGCTTGCCTTTGCAGTGCTGTATCTGCTCTGTTACCTATTTTAGTATCATCAGCAAATTTTGAAATCTTACAACACAGTCCTTCGTCAATATCATTTACATATATTAAGAAAAGAATAGGACCTAACACGGAACCCTGTGGCACTCCACTTGTAACGTTTATCCAATCTGACTCTTTTCCATTAATTACAACTCTTTGCTTTCGTCCAGACAGCCAATTTTCTACCCAACCAAGAACACTGCCACCGAAACCATGTGCCTTTAGCTTCTGAAGGAGTCTTTTGTGTGGAACTTTGTCAAAGGCCTTTTGAAAATCTAGGTAGACCACATCAACAGATTTAGTCTCATCATACATATTTAGTATATCATTGAAAAAGTCCAGCAGATTCGTGAGGCAAGAGCGATTATTATGAAAACCATGTTGCGAATCTTTGATGAGATTGTTTGTTTCTAAGTGTTTCACAAACTTGTCCCTGATAATAGTTTCGAGCAATTTGCAGACCACCGATGTTAAACTAATTGGGCGGTAGTTTTCTGGTTGGGCTCTGTTGCCCTTTTTGAATATTGGGGTTACGTTGGCAAGCTTCCATTCATGTGGCACCTTACTGCTCTTAAGTGATAAGTTGAAAAGTTCAGACAAGGGTTTTGATATTTCATTCTGCAGTTCCTTCAATACACGTGGAGATATTTTGTCTGGTCCTGGTATTTTATTCTCTTTTAATTTGTTTATTGCAAGCAGTACGTCACGATCGCTAACTGTGATGTCAGTAATTATGTTGCCCTCTTCTATAGGAATGGGGGAAACAGCGGGAATCGTATGTATATTTTCTGTTGTAAATACTGACGCGAAGAACGTATTAAGAATTTTTGCCATCGTAGTTTCATCATCAGTGTGCTCTCCGTTATCTGTGATCAAGGGACCGATTGTTGGAGTTATTACCTTTTTGCTTCTTATGTAACTGAAAAATTCTTTGGGATTTGATTTACTGATTCTTGCAATATGTGCCTCAAGGTTTTTCTTACTGCATTTAATTAATTTTTTGGCTTTTCGTCGAAGGGCATCGTAATCATTTTTATAACTTTGACTCTTTGTGGTATTATAGTTTTTATGTGCAAGATTTTTAGCTTTCAGACAATGTTTAATGTCGGAGTTCCACCATTTGGGTTTAGAGTTTTTGGCAGGCCTTCTGTTGCGCATTGGAATGCATAACCTGACAGCACTGTTGAGAGTTTCCGTAAAAAATTTCCAAGCATCATTGATATCTAGAGTTTGGACAATAGGATGCCAGTTGCCTGCACCTATAATTGCCTTTAATTTCATAAAATTTGCTCTCTTAAAGTCAGGCACTTTCTCACAACTGGCCCTGACACTGTCTTCACAGAATTTAATGTTGAATGTAACTATGCGATGATCACTTGTACTAAATTCTTCTCCTACAATTACGTTACTCACTACATTTTCTGATGTGGCTAAGACGGCCACCTTGCTGCACGCAGGGAGGAGATGGACACCAGCCACCCTCGCTCTGACTCTACAAAAGGAGGTTTAGTGACGGCCACCTAGCCACACTCACTCACATCGGGTGACAGCCACCTTGCCACACACGGGGAGGAGACGGACACCAGCCACCCTCACTCTAACTCCACAAAAGGAGGTCAAGTGACGGCCACCTTGCCGCACTCACTCACACCAGGTGATGGCCACCTTGCCGCACATGAGGAGGAGACGGACACCAGCCGCTCCCCCTCTAACTCCACAAAAGGAGGAACGGTGATGGCCACCTTGCCGCACCTAGGAGACGGCCACCTTGCTGCACCTAGGAGACGGCCACCTTGCTGCTCCACTAAAAGAACAAAAAGAAAGGGTCACGGCAAGTACCCTCACCCTCTCTTTTCACAGGGACATCCTCCTCCTCGACCAGCAGTTGGAGGAGGCCTGGCAAGGACCCCCGGTGTCTGGAGTCCTAACTCTCTCCCTTGACCCCCGGCGGCCCCAGCCCCTGTCGGACTCTGCTGCCCCGAGCTACCGCAGCCCACACCTGACGGAGGCTCAGCAGCGAGACTGCAGCCCCAGGACCAGCTGAGCTGTCCCCAGGACTCCAGAGCGAGGCCTCCCTAGCCCCACGCGACGACCTCCTCGCCAGCAAGGTAAGCGCAGGCAAGTGCGCCTACTCTCCCTGTTCGGGCCCAGCCCCTAGGCCTGAGCCCCCGTACTCCTGCGGAAGGGCACATCCCCTACCACGGCCCTCTGGGCACTGCCGGATGAGACATCGACGGGTTGGCCTCCTGACGCAGGCCCCAGAAGCCCCGACGACCCCAGGGCCACCTGACACAGGCCACTGACCCGGGCCCTCCACTACCACCAGGCCTCATCCTACAGCAAGCCCCAGTCACACTCTCTTGTCGCCAAGTCCTTCGGCCCTGTCTGTCTGTGTGTGACATTATTTCCTTGTAAAGTGTTCCATGTATATTGTAACAGTGTTGTAATTTGTGGTAATATACGTGTAAGGTTGTTGCCCTGAGTTTTATGCCCTGTTCCCACTGAATGTCTTAAAGAGCCCAACCCGGTCTAGAAAGAGAACCTCGCTCCAGGCTCCGTGTTTAATGGATGAGAAGTCACGCCCTTATACACGCAGCATAACACTGGTGGCCAGCGGTGGTTCTTGACCTGGTGGGTGGCAACAGGGGAACAAGGGAAACTTCGGCAAAATGGCAACAAAACCACACGTCCAGATACCCAAATTCGACCCTGATCAATATGGCATCCACACATTCTTGGAAATAGTAAAATCACTGCAAGACATAGCCTTCGAGACAGACCGACAGAAAATAGCAGTAATGCTACCACTTCTGGGCAAAGCAGTAGCTACAATTGCACCCAAGATTGTCCTGGTGTTAACATGGGCAAAATTCACCAAACTTACGACTCAGGCAGTCACCCCCTCTCTAAGGAAAGTCGTAGCACTAGCACAACTCAGCTCCCTCACCTATGACGGAAATCTCGACGACACACTCGTCCAGGCCCAGCAACTCGTCACTGCCACATACCCGGGATGCAACAAGGAAACCCGGGGGCAACATGTTTTTAATTCCCTGGTCAGGATTCTCCCTTGCGGTGTCAGGGAGCACTTCACAATCCACGACCCCACGGAAGACCTGGATCAAGATATCCAGCTTGTACGCTGCCTCCTGGCTGCCTGTACTGCACCACAGAAGATTGGTGCTGGAAGCAGATTCCCCATACAAAAACCAGCGCCAACACACCCCTCTTGCCCACCTCCAGTCCAGCCAAGCCCTCCACCAATGCCCGCCATCCCCAAGGCCCACCCCTCAAGCAAGCTTCCTGACACAAGAGACACCAATTGGATTTCCATCAACCCATGGGAGTTCACCGCATTTAGCAACAAATGCCCCCTCCACGACATCAGGGAACAACTGAAAGCAGCTCGGAGGAAATCCACCACGAAAGGATGCCGTAAGACCTCGGTCCTAGAGGATGAGGGGATCGAAGGTGACACCGCCACAGACAACCACTTAGATCCCATAGGAATGGAGCCCGAGGACGACGATACACCGCAGCAGCTGGATTTTTTAGGGCCGCCCCCGCACCTCCCCATTGTGGTGGGGGCCACCTCACAGAAATACCGCCCCCCCAGTCTACAACAAGATGAGACTGAATGGGGTAAAGGCAAGGCTGCTAGTCGATACGGGAGCGGTTAGATCCTGCCTATACAGTCATTTCTACTCCCGTCACTGTTCGACCCTCAGCCCGCTTTTCCCCACCTCAGCTCACTTTGTGGCCAGGAGGAATGGGCCCCTGCCCATACGTGGGGAAACGCAGGCTCTCCCTTCATCATTTTTTACTCTACTTGTCGGGCGTACAATGGGTACCTGGGGTTGGATCTTCTTCAAGATCTCCAGACAAGCATCGACTGCCACGGGCGGCGACACCAGTTTAACAAACCTCCGGACTCCAGCCCCCAGCCCATCTGCCCGTGCACGCCCCCCCCCCCCCCCCGCCCTCACCTTCCCCGCTACCATCGCCTCCACCCTCACCATCCCTCCTCATCATGTGGCCTGGTTGCAACTAAACAGGCCATCAGGAACCCCTATTCTTTTCTCCCCCTCCTTACCCCCCAGGGCCCTTTCCTCCTGCCTACTCCCCCCACCTTCCTCCCCCCTCACTGCGATACTGTGCACATCGCTAACCCCTCCACCACCTCCCCTACCCTACCAAAGGGGCTGGTCGTGGGAGAAATGGAGGATGCCGAGCCCTGCACACCCCCTCGCGCCCCTGCCCCCCTCTCCCCCTACCCCCCATCTTTCTCCCCACCAAACGGACAGCCTATGCCACCTGCTCCTGGACTTTCAGGACCTATTTGCATCAGAACCATCTGATATAGGCCACACCACTGTCCTGACCCACGAGATCCACACTGAGGGACCACCAATTTGCCAACCATCTCGACGAAAACCCCACCACCAGCGAGCTGAGGATGACCGGCAGGTCCGGGAAATGTTAGATGCCGGTGTCATCCTACCCTCCATCATCAGCCCATAGTCCTCCCCCGTCGTGCTAGTGAAAGAGAAGGACGGGTCAGTGAGATTCTGTGTGGACTACCGACGCCTCAACGACGTTACCGCCAAGGATGCCATGCCCCTGCCACGTATAGATGACTCCCTTGACTCCCTGTATGGAGCATCATGGTTTTCCACCTTGGACCTCCAGTCAGGGTATTGGCAGGTTCCAGTACACCCCACCGACAGAGAGAAAACTGCCTTCTCCATCAGCAACGGGAGTCATTGCGAGTTTAACGTCCTGCTTTTCAGACTCTGCAATGCCCCTGCCACTTTCTCACGTCTTATGGAGTCCGTCCTTAGTGGCCTCACGTGAGAGGCGACAAAGTGAGCAGCAACTGCCACAGCGACACTCCTAAGATGGGCACCACTGTCACAGCCAAATAAGTAGTATGCATAACCATCGCTCCTGATCTCACCATGCCCAGGTTGCCTCACTTTAGAGAGTGCAGCATTGTCGCCCCCCAGTCGCCCCAATTCTCGTGACAACAAAGGCAGTCTATCATCCTTTGAGAGGTTTAGAACATTCCAAGCCCCCACCTGCAATGCCTTCCGAAGGTTAAACCCGTGCATTGAACCTCAGGCTCGCGTGTCCTCTGCGCCACTATGATACGCCTACCTAGACGACATCATTTTTAGCAGGACCCGGGCCACACAGCAAGCCCCAGCCACACCCTCCTGTCGCCAAGTCCTCCGGTCCTGTCTGTCTGTGTGTGACATTATTTCCTTATAAAGTGTGCCATATGTATTGTAACAGTGTTGTAATTTGTGGTAATATACGTGTATGGCTGTTGCCCTGAGTTTTATGCCCTGTTCCCACTGAATGCCTTAAAAGAGCTCAACCCAGTTTAGAAAGAGAACCTCGCTCCACGCCCCGTGTCTAAGGGACGAGAAGTCACGCCCTTATACACGCAGCATAACACTTATGGTGTCTGGTTTATGATAAAATAAGATAATCTTAAAGCTACAGCTAATCTACGCACACCGTTGAAAAGCATATGAAAAAGTATCAAGTGTTCCTTGAGGGACTTTCCCAAAATTCGCCACCATATTACTGGAAAAAAAAAAAAGTTAGAACCAGTCTGAACACCAATAATGGGTTATCTGTGAAACTGTTAAAACTACTGCAAGGGACTTACAGACATATCTGGAATGCTGTGGAAGAATAATACTGCATGTGTTAAGTGGCACTTTTCAAAAGTCGCCAGCATACTAAAGAAGAGAAGAAGAAGAAAAAGAAGAAAAAAAAGGGTCAAGCTGAGCAAAAGTGTAAGAAACACTATGTCTGGCGTGAGGGTCCATAGCCTCCAAGATTCTAGAATAAAATGGATTATCTCAAAATGTGATTGAGTATCAGGAAAGAGGAATGGCACACACCTTTCGTCTTTTAGATAAAATAACATTAACACGATTACTCCCTCGAACGCGTTCCATTCTCTCGAGTGTGGACTCCAACAACTTCATATTTTTCAATTCATGTTAATATCTGTATCTGCTGTAGTCTGTATGCAGGTTTATGAGCGCGGCTTAGTTCTTCAGTTGTTTTTCTTGTCCTACTTTTATATTATGTCGATGGGATCTTTTTGAAGAACAGTGAAAAAAAATGAATGGAATCCAGTCCCTAAACTATTCTCAACAGTATAATACATTCTTGTCATCTATTGACATAAATCTGATACATCAGTGTCAGGTTCGGAATTCTTAGAGTGTTTTTATCGGGCGTAGCTTACCTAACCTTCAATACAGATCTTTCCCTGTTCCACTTCGTTCAGCAGCACATTTGAGGACCTTGATGTAAAATTAATTGATGCAGGTCGTATTCTAGAGAAAAATAGTGAATTTGTAAAAACCGATTATCTTTATGATAATACTATTGTTGACAGGCACAGGCACTAACCCTAATCCTTATTATTCTTCCTTCCCATCTCGAAATACCGTAATACATGCAGGTCTTATTAACTCCAGAGTGCGTGGAAGAGTGCAGCGCCTTTAGAGAGAACCATCAGAGGCAACAAACTCATGCAAAAAATCGAAGTGAGGGATCAGAGTGTGGACTTCGCTCTCACGTTCTACTGGGACAAGTACATGTCTTCCCTGCCCGACCTAGTGCAGATGTGGCTAGCAGATCCGAACAAAACACCTTCTCTCGTCGTGTTCAGTAAGTATATTTTAGATATAATGTTAACCTTTTCATTGTCGAAACAACTCTTGTTATTGTATTACTGCCAATGCTAAACGATTTTACTCGGCTGAGAATAAGTATAGGAGCCTGAATGTTAATAATGATGCTATCAACCCTCTGATAATTATCAGAACAACAGTTAGTACTGTATTTCATCTAATTCCTTGCGATTAAAAGTGAGTCATAGAAGCCTGAGAATGTTCATGTACTGTATGTAAATGAATTCGTAAGCTTATATCTATCTACTTACACAGTATCTATCTATCTATTTGTAAAAATGTCTGTCAAGTCCTCTTGTGTAATTAAACTTTAATATATGAAAGTAAAGCAATTATGGTTAATACAAAACAAACAACCACCATCATCATAGCCACCACCACCACCACCACTACCACAGCTATTACCATCATCACCATCATCACAACTACCATCACAACCATCACCAACACCAAAACTGCCAACCATTTTCTGCTGAATAAAATCGTCTGTTCGTGGCATCACTGACGTAAGCGACATCGGACCATAAATGTGCAAATCCCCATCTGTGTGTGTGTGTGTGTGTATAAGCAAATATATATATATATATATATATATATATACTGTTGATTTGGAAAAGGCCTTTGACA
>JAGKTI010041354.1:0-10261 GCA_018397915.1 Birgus latro
CCTATCCACTCATATGCTTATGATTCCACCCTTCACTTTTCCATTCGATTTCCGCAACGTCCATCTCAGCAGTTACTTCAGGAAACAAGGGATGAGGCTATGGCACACCTAATGTCTGACTTGGCTCATATCTCTGATTGGGGTAAAAATATTCTTGTTATTTTAATGCATCAAAAACTCAGTTCTTACACTTATCAACCCGACAAAATCTTCCTCAGGATTACCCACTAATGTTTAATAATGTCCAGCTCAGTCCTGCATCATCCTTGAACATGCTTGGGGTTTCATTCTCTCGGGATTTGTCTTGGAAAGAACATATTACATCTCTTGTGAAATCTGCTTCGAAGAGATTAGGTGTGCTGGGCCGACTCCGAGCTTTCTTTACCCCTGCACAGATGTTGACCGTGTACACGGGTTTTATTCGCCCGTGTATGGAGTACAACTCTCATGTGTGGGGAGGCTCGCCACATGCGGTTCTTCTCAATAGGGTGGAGTCAAAGGCTTTTCGTCTCATTAACTCTCCTCCTCTTACTGATTCCCTTCAACCTTTGTCTCTTCGCCGCACTGTTGCTTCTTTATCTCTCTTCTATCGCTACTTCAATGGTCACTGTTCCTCTGAACTGTCTGCTTGCATCCCTCCACCTCTACGACGGGCACGTAGTACCCGTCTAGCAACAAACTCTCATCCCTTTCCTGTCCAACTCTCTAATGCAAGAGTTAACCGTTACTCCCAGTCCTTCATTTATGCAACTGGTCAATTCTGGAACTGTCTTCCTCTGTCTGTGTTCCCTGCTTCCTATGATCTCCAGTCTTTGAAACGCAGTGTGTCCAGGCATCTCGAAATGAATGGATCTTGAATTTGGCTCTCTTTGGTATTGTTTTTACTTTTTCTTGGAAGGAACAGTATGCTGGCCCATGGCCCTTGGTTCCTTCTTCCTTGCATTAAAAAAAAAAAAAAATACTTTTCCTATTACAGTACACTAATTAGGCAAATGCCCCAATTTTAACGACACACTCCTTTTTTCCCCGTTTCTTTTGTACAGGGAAATAATTATACCTGACTTTCAGTCTTCTGGGATTCTGCACAAATTCCATATCCATTTCACTACTATCTCTCCCCCATGCTTCAGCATTTCACCACACACTCCAATTCCTGGGGCTTTCCTCATTTTGACTTTCTTCGTTACTTCCACTACTTCCATCCTACTGATATCTTCCTCTCTTCTCACATCCTTCCTTCTCCCAGCCATTCCTCAGCCACTTATCCTCACATTACTTCTCTATGTTCAGCAATTTTTTAAAGTGTTCTCTCCATCTGCTCACTTTTTCTCCCTTCTTCTCTAGCAATAATACCATTTTTATCTTTCGCTCCCTACTTTACTTCTTTATCACCCTGTCTGACTCTCTTTACACCTTTCCAGAACATTTTCATACATTCCCTCCACTTTACACTCAAATTCCTTCCAAATCCTCATCCACCCTCCTCTTACTCTTTCTTACTAATATCATCATCATCGTCATCATCATCATCATTAACCCGCCAAGTCTCACCGACGTACGACGCACACCGCTACTTTTTTCCGCGGACAGACCCACCGACGTGCATCGTGCGTCACTCAATTGCAAGGCCCATTGTGTGCACGTTTTTCAACATTTGCGGGTGATTTTTGGTAGGCATATGTGGGAGACCTTCCCGTACCTGCTGTCAAGCGGGGATACTGCCTGGCCCCACCCAACCCCCCCTCCCCCCCACACTGGGCAATTCACCTGTTAGCAGTAACCTGGCCAGTAAAGGTATGTTGCCCCACGGTCTCTCCAGTGATGAAATTCACGGTGAAAGCGATTCCTGAGGTGGAGGACAAAGAAACAAAGAAGCTTGAGGTAGAAACAAACAGAAGTGATGAGGTGGTAATGTCATAAAGGAAGGTGCCATATACTGGGGTTTTGGGTGAGTGAACAATGCTTTTATCACCTATATTATTGTGTGAAAACCAATATAGACTTATTACTACATATAAATTCGTACCAAATAAATAAATAAATACATAATTTAAAGTGGCTTGAATTAGTTAACCCTTCCACAATTAGTTTTCTTTAGCCAGGTATTCTGAAAAAGAAGGAAAACTTAAGGCTAAATGACACCTGTATCATCATTTTTAACCCCAGGAGGGCGGTTTCTCTATGAATTTTCGATGTTTCTCATCAAAAGCGGAGGTTTGAGGGGAAAAAAAAAAGTGGTCAGAATCTGGGGCTAGGCTGGGTAAAAAAACCGTCGGGTCTGGGCGGGTTAACTAATCCTGTGTTGCCGCCCCACGTGGAACATAGGAGCCCGTGGCTAGGCAGTGTAGTACTAACAGTTAAGATGAGAGTAACCAGCCTCACTCATCCCTGAGTGGCATTGTGTGAGCAATAAACCCTAAGCACCTCTTGGATATAAACCTCCAAAGGCTCAGTCTGATTGCAGCGCCTTAATTACCTACTAAACTGCCATAATTTGGTTATATGGTTACCACCCAGTGTAGTAAATGGTTTCCTGGTGTACAGGAAACCATTTGGCATGTCAGTCAGTATAGATTATCACCCACAGGCAGAAGGAAGAGGAAAGAATGAAGGAAACAAACACACAAGAGGGAGTGTAAAGTCACATGTAGGCATAAAGAAGAAAGAATGAAGGAAAAATGACAGAAGAGAATGGAAGGAAGGAAGAGAGGAAAGGGAATTCATCCTAGAGCAGCACTGCATCGAGTGAGTGGATGGTGAGCACCGCCACCTACCACTATCTTACTAATCTAGTTGTAATAGTTATTATTAACCCTCTTGCGCACGGATAAGTTTTAGTAAGTTTTCCGGCGCATAACTTTTTTCCTCCCCCCTCCCCCGCCAGCCTGCCCGCGTGCTGCTGAAAACATGTATTCTTGCCTTATTTTTGCCCCCCAAACCTCTATATAATGCCATGAAACCGACATCATCTTATTCGCCGATGTTTGTTCTAGCCAGGGGGGGGATCTGTACAAATAAAAGTGCATTAGGCCAGCGAGAATAAACATTTTGGAACGTCCATCTCACTTCCCTATGTCCTAGTTTGAATGTTTTCCATCATACAGAAAAATGTTGTTAGAAGTTTTGATAGAATTTCATTAGCTTTCTGATGAGGTTTGTCCGGTTGTGATATGATTTGTAGTCTTCAAGAAAACAGCAAAAAATTAAAATCCATTAAAAAAAATGATTTTTGTTCAGGGAGCTCTACCCCAAAAGTTTTCTTGCACTCATTATGTTTTTATTACATAATCTTGTGTAGAATTTCATGAGCTTTCTCAGGGTTCCAGCAGATTTTTTATGTGCCTCATAGTTTCCGAGTAAATCACAGAAAACTACCGGGTACTCAAGGCTGTGCTGCACAGTAACCACACACAGTAACCGTTATATTCCCGCCTACGTAACAACGACTTTTCATTAGAGAAATTACACAGTTATGTCCTGTACATACATAGAATTCACTGATCTTTATCATGGTTCTTACAGGAAATTAATAGGTCCAATAGTTTTCGAGTAAATGGACGACAAAGATAGAATACTCTTCCTCGCCCTCAAGCGAGATAAAAACACTCCCTTTCCCTGCCTCATCCATACCTGCATGTTTTTGCTTGTTGAGTTTTATTATTATTATTATAATTTTTTTTTATTTACTCAAAGTATACACATAAAATATCATGAGCTTTTTGATAGTGCTTTCAGAAACTCGACATGACCACTAGTCTTTTTGCTAGGTACTGATACTGAAGCTGAACTTCCTTCCATCTCATATGTATATATGTAAAAAAGAATACTTGTGTAAAAAATCTCGAAATAGGTCAATATACAAATCAACAAAATACGGATAACTCACTTCCTCCAGAGGTGTTGAGCTGCTGGCAGGAACTTGAAGGATTTGAAGATGAGTTATGTAGTGTGTGAGCATGTGTGAGTGTGTGACTGTGGCATGTTTGTTCTCTCCTTGCACTACGTTTGCGTAACACATGCGATGCACACAATAAATTTCTTCATGAACATTCACTGCATGACATTTGTATGCAGTAATCCCTCCCTTATCCAATGTAATAGAGCCAAAGGCATGTCCGGAAATTGGTTCTGTCCGGATATTGGCTCTGAAGCTCCCGCACTGGTACTTTTGGACCCTAACCAAACCTGACTCAGAAAATCACAAACCTACCTTCCTACCAGACATGCATAGCACTTATTTAAGACCCTATTCACATAAATAATGGACACAAAGCATGAATTAATTGAAATTTAACCAGAAAATGATGATTTAGAAGTGAGTATGGCAGATATGTTCAGCTGACAGCATAGTGAACGTAGTTAACAGACATGAATATCACTATGAAAATCACCTTTTTCACAGCCTATGCACTGAAATATGGGACACAAAGCATGAAATAAATAAAATGTAACCAGATAATGAGGATTTAGAAGTGATTATGGAAAATATTTGGCATTTGTCTTTACTTACATGTCCGTGTTGGTTGTTACAAAAATTACCCCACCTCTGAGGCTCTGACAGTGGTGAAAATGCTCTTGAAGCATGTACAGTAATCCAGTGTTGAGCTGCACTTAATTCTTAGCACTGTGAATTACGATTGTTTAGGCAAAAACAAACACTACTGGCAGCCATCACGACAACTGTTTACTCGTTATGACAGTTGAGAGGGAACTGGGGAGGGGAAGGGGAGCGTGGGAAGCGATTGTAAACATAGTGCCGCGCGCTATGAGGCTATGGCACACCTAATGTCTGATTTGGCTCGTATCTCTGATTGGGGTAAAAATAATCTTGTTATTTTTAATGCATCAAAAACTCAGTTCTTACACTTATCAACCCAACAAAATCTTCCTCAGGATTACCCACTAATGTTTAATAATGAACAGTTATGTCCTGCATCATCCTTGAACATGCTTGGGGTTTCATTCTCTCGGGATTTGTCTTGAAAAGAACATATTACATCTCTTGTGAAATCTGCTTCCAAGAGATTAGGTGTGCTAAGCCGATTCCGTACTTTCTTTACCCCTGCACAGTTGTTGACCTTGTACACGGGTTTTATTTGCCCGTGTATGGAGTACAACTCTCATGTGTGGGGAGGCTCCCCACATGCAGCTCTTCTTAATAGGGTGGAGTCAAAGGCTTTTCGTCTCATTAACTCTCCTGCTCTTACTGATTCCCTTCAACCTTTGTCTCTTCGACGCACTGTTGCATCTTTATCTCTCTTCTATTGCTACTTCAATGGTCGCTGTTCCTCTGAACTGTCTGCTTCGTTCCCTCCACCTCTACAACGGGCACGTAGTACCCGTCTAGCAACAAACTCTCATCCCTTTTCTGTCCAACTCTCTAATGCAAGAGTTAACCATTACTCCCAGTCCTTCATTTATGCAACTGGTCAACTCTGGAACTGTCTTCCTCTGTCTGTATTTCCTACTTCCTATGATCTCCAGTCTTTCAAACGCAGTGTGTCCAGGCATCTCGAATTGAACGGATCTTGAATTTGGCTCTCTTTTGTGCTGTTTTTGCTTTTTCTTGGAAGGAACAGGATGCAGGCCTGTGGCCTTTGGTTCCTTCTTCCTTGCATAAAAAAAAAAAAAAAAACCTGAACACCCAAGCCAATGATGCCTGGACAGTGGGGTGTCTGAATATTGGGTGTCCGGATAATAGATCGATTACTGTATATATGTTGCTATGTGGCATATTTTTTGTCTCTGATCCTTGCGCTAAGTCAGTTAATGCTCGCAATATTTCTCAGTGAACACTCGCTGCGCTATTTTATATGTATATTTCACAATAAACCATGTGCAATATAGCAGTGTCTGAGATTGGTACAATACCTTTACACTGAAGTCTGTGATTGTGTGGCGTATTTGTTGTCTCTGATCCATGTGCTAGGTTTCCGCTAAGTCAGGCAGTGCAACAATATTTCTCGACAAACACTTGCTGCGCTTTTTTGTACATATATTTCAGACTAAACCATATGCAGTATAAAACTATCAACCAACTGTATGGCGTACGTGACCACCTCCACCTACCTCCTCCTTAGCAACTGTGGCATATCTATGTACAGTATCTGTATGGCGTACATAATGCCTGCTGTGGTAGGTCAGTTATTTCACTAATCCAGGCACTATATGTTTCACAAATATAAGTATTGGCTTCACTACAATGGTAAAATATACACATCATTTACAGGTAGGGTGAAGCAGACTGGAAACCTCGCTGTAACAAATCAGACTCCTGCTTCTACGCCTAACGGCTGATAACGGGCCCCAGTGCTTTACAAACAAAATATCTATGTTCCATAGACACAATCACTTCACAGTACAGTAAAACCTCACTAGAATGGACTACTTGGGGCCCAAGTCATTCCGAAAAACGCGATATATCGAGAAAAGCAACATAGGGATTTCCCCCTGCTAAGATATTTTCTTACATGAAAAAGAGTCATGAGCACAATCCTACTTCACTCCACAATTTCCTTCTAAATTGGGGCATTAACCCATTTGCCTCTTAACTTTTCTCAAATGCCACTGTATATAATTTATTGAATAACACAGTACAGTTTTTGTCAGGTTTATACTCGATAAAGGCCATTGTAACACTCACAGGAAGATAATTTTCATACATGAAGTGTCATAGCCACCATCTTGCTTCACCCCACCAGTTCCTTCTATCCCTATTGCTTCTTAGCTTTTCTAAAATTCCACTAAAAATAATTCGTTGCATTACACAGTATAATTTTAGCAAGGTTTAGACTCGATAAAGGCCATATATATAACACTCAAAATAAGATGTTATCGCTTGTTAAAAGCATCATGGCCACCATTCTGCTTCACCTCCACCATTTCATTTTGACTCGTGGTAATATCTCATTTGCCTCTTATTTTTTTCTTAAATTCCACTATAAATTATTTATTGTTTGACACAGTAAAATTCAAGCAAGGCTTGGACACAATAAAACTCATAAGTAATAAAAAAAAAAAAAAATTCTTATGTAACCATTCAGACTTGCTTGGCTCCCCTGATGAAGGATCCTTCACAGCAAATCCTTCAACAGTGAATTAGGGGGAAATGATGTGGAGGAAAAATAGTTACGTCGCCAGCTCACCACGAACCGAAGCACGAACACACACGCCGCTCGCCGTGTGATTAAAGCTTGATGTCTTAATATTAATGCAGACCCCTTTTCTAATTTTTGAGCATTTAGAAAGAACATTGTGGGTATAACTTCTTTATAAACACTTCAAAAACTGTACTGTACACTTAGAACAATAGCTGCGCTGCCAGCCCACCACCAACCAATGCTCGAACACGCAAATCGCGCGGGACAATATGGCCACCCGCCGTGAGGTTAGGCAGTCCAGAATGCTTCTAGCTGATACATAAGAAATAATTCCGGTCGGCTTCCTGACTCCGAAAAAAGCGACTTCCAGTGAAGTCCGTTGTAGTGAGGTCATACTGTATAGTAAAAAACACTGTACAGTCACAATATTTCTGCCTTGGATGGGAGGGGAAAAATGGCGGATTTAAAGGGACAACGCAACCCTACTGCCTGGCTGCTTGTGATCTACTGAGGTTTATCACTATGGAGAGGCTCAGTGGAGCTGCTACATGTTGACAAGGTCTTAACCTTGGGAGAGAGATGCACCCGCTGGAATGCACCAAAATTTGACGCAAATTGACCAAAATCTTAATTTTGGGCGAATTTTTTTTTGCTTTTTCACGCAATTTGCCGTGCATCAGTGTGCATAACCACATGGAATGTGATTCGCATCAGTGTGCCGCAAAGGGTCATTGGTGGTATTTACTGTACATTACTTACATTCTGTGGCCAGAATACCTGCCTAAGAGTGATTCTTATGTAGCTGATTACTAACTGTGTCGCCACAGGTAATCATTTTATCATAGTGCATTCCAGGCTTTTTAGTAGTCAACCACATTTTAGGTTCTTTTGCCTTTCATGTCTGCATTGTTTAATGTTGGCTTTATATATATGAAGTTATCATGATGTCATAATCTCTGAAAGAAAATAAATGTACACTTGTAAAAGGTAGTTATAAAAGAATGCAATTTTATCTTTCAGAATGTAATTTTTTCTTTTTCTTTTTCCAGATGTACGATACAGTTATGTAGTGGATCAGCAGCCTATAGGAAGATTATTGTTTCGACAATTTTGTGAAGTTGTTAAACCAGAGTATCACAAGTACAATGTTTTTCTGGATGATGTTGTAAGTAGTAGCTACAAGTTGTAAGGTTGTTTCACAAGTGAAACTGTGTTTTAAGGCCTGAAAACTCTGAAGAAATGTTGTAATTTTATGTAATAAACAGTAAGTTGAAGGTTTACAGAGTGCCTTATTAATTTTTATATTTCTTTTCAGGAAAGATATCAAGTTGAAGTGGATGAAAAGAGACAGGAAGTTGCACATGCCATTTTCAATAAATATCTTAAGCAGACTGTGAGTCAGACTCAGACTTTGTTGTTTATTGCTTTGAACTGCACAGTAGAGATTCATTACCCACATAGCTACAGTACTTGCAAACTTTCGTGTTGCCTTTTGTAGTAGTTATTTTTAGATGCATAGTGTTGGATTTTTAACATTCTTTCCCTTATGTTATTCATCGATTTGAACAAATAAATTCATAACGGATATTATATGTTCACAGTAAGTACGGTGGTTTCACCTTCATGTGGTTAATTATGGGGTAGACAAACCGTGAAAATGATGGTCACGAATATATGGCTAATGGGGTAAGGGGGAAGATCTTTATTTTATTTATTTAATTACAGTCTGTTGAAAGCTGTACCACCACTGGACACATTCATACACTGTCACTGATCATTATACAAGAATACCCCTGGGGGTAGGGTTTTTTTCAAGAATTCTCCTCCAGTATCCCTGCTTGTTGTAAGAGGCGACTAAAAGGGTTGGTGGTAATGGGTTAGTGCCCCACCCCGTAAAAACAACTAACTAAAAATACGAACAGGAAGCCTCGGACCAGGACCGACCAAAAGTTGACGAAAAAGGAACGGACAAAGGACGAGGTAAAGATTGCGACCTGGAATGTAAGGGGTATGAATGATGAGGTGAAAGAGAGAGAGAGATTGTACAGGTGCTTGAGAGTGCGAAGGTGGATATATGTGGAATAACTGAAACTAAATGGCGAGGTGAGAGAATGGGAATATGGATGGGGTATATGCGCGGGAGTGGGTGAGAATGAGAGGGTGAAAGAGGGAGTTTGTATTGTTGTGAGCAACAGGTGGAAGGAGAATGTAAAAGAGTATGGATCAGTTGGGTCAAGGATTGTGTGAGTAAGAGTGAAAGTTGGACTACAAATGTGGGCAATTGTGTGCGTGTATGCGCCAACACAAGATCGTGTAAGTAGAGTTAGAGAAGAGTTTTGGACAAATGTGGAAGCCTGCTTGGAAAAGTTTGAAAGGAATGAGAGAGTGTTTCTGATTGGAGATATGAATGGAAAAGTAGGGAATGAGAAGGTGGATGGAGTGGTTGGTGAGTGGGGTGTGCCTGCAGAGATGGATGAGAATGGCATTGCTTTAGTGGACATTTGTGCTGGGAGGGGGTTGGTGTTATCTAATTCCCTCTTCAGGCACAAAATGATCCATGGCGAGTGGTGAGAAGAGAGGACGGGGGAATGAATGAACGAAAGGCAATGATTGACTGTGTGTGTGTGGATGAAAGGATGAGAAGATGTATAATGGATGCAAGAGTATATATGGAGGTTGGGGGAGTGGACTTTCTGACCACCACTTGGTGGTGGCCAGAATCAGAATCCAAACAAGATGGAGGAAGAGAAGAAGGGAAGGACAGGAGGAAGTATTTGTTACAAGGAGGGTAGAAAAGTTACAAGAGGATGGAATAAAGGCTGAATATAAGAGGGAAGTGGAGGAGTGATTGGGTAAATATAGATTGGAGCAGATAGGGAGACTTTTTTTTTTTTTTTTTTTTATGCATGGAAGAAGGAACCAAAGGCCACGGGCCTGCATACTGTTCCTTCCAAGAAAAAGCAAAAACAGTACAAAAGAGAGCCAAATTCAAGATCCGTTCAATTCGAGATGCCTGGACACACTGCATTTGAAAGACTGGAGATCATAGGAAGTAGGAAATACAGACAGAGGAAGACAGTTCCAGAGTTGACCAGTTGCATAAATAAAAGACTGGGAGTAACGGTTAACTCTTGCATTAGAGAGTTGGACAGAAAAGGGAT
>JAGKTI010041355.1:0-10260 GCA_018397915.1 Birgus latro
CTAAGGAAGTCTTTGTCTGACTGGTGGGAGGTACCTCTGTGTTACCATGGCACCCTCTCAAACCACCACAGCTACATACACTCATTTCCCCACCAGCAAATTCCATTAGAGAGTATTGTGTGTGTGTGTGTGTGAGAGAGTGTAAATATGTGCCTGTGAGTGCATGTGTGTCTCACCACAATGCACCGCTAGACACCCACTCCATCCCACCACCAAACACCTTTTCACTTCATTCCTTGCTACATAAAACTTTAATATTCATAGGTCTCTTTTAAAAATTAGGTCCGAGTATGTTCTACCAAATTTTGATGAAAAAACGGTAATACTGGCATCAAATATGAGCACCAAGATGTTTTATATAAAGTGTGAGACTCAGTGGGCAATACGCATGGCTTTAGCTTGGCTGGTGCAGTGAGTCTGTGTTCCCATGGCAACCTCCTCACCTCACCACACCACCGCAGACACACACACATTTCCCTACCACTAAGCCTCAAAACTAAATACGTGTGTGTGTGTGTGTGTGTGTGAGTTCACTACTCGTCAAAGGACCTTGGCTATACATAAGAAGACATGCTATTAAAGTTATGGGACAAATATAATGTAATGTGCTATGAATTATTTTTGGTTTCGTAATAATTCTGCCTTGATTTTAGGTGTCTAAGTACTAATACATCGGGTAACAAAAAAATGTGACAACTCTGTTAATATGCATCAGTTCTGGGAAAGTCTATAAACACGGCCACCCATGTCTCACTCACTCCCGCCACCAACGACGAATTTCGGACCATGACTGAGCACATGCGGCCATAGTTTTTCGCTTATTAAGGAGACACACAAAACAGAGTTCAGTATGTTTATGTTTATAGATAGACTGATGGATAGATAGATGGATAGATAGATAATTTTTTATTTCAGTACATCAAAATCTAGGTCTCTATTCTTCTTTATGAAGTCAGTATGAAATTATGGTTTGTACAAGAATTTCCTTAACTGATAACATAAATTGCAAATCTTCAATAATAATACGAATGTCCTGCACTAATTCTCCTTTCGCTAATTATGGGCTAATGCAACTCGCTCTCTGCAATCCCCCTCCTGGCCATGAACTTGTGGGGTAAATGTCTAAATAATAATAATAATTATTATTATTATTATTATAATAGTAATAATAATAATAATAATAATAATAATAATAAAAATAATAATAATAATGCTCGAAACAAAGAAGAAGTGAGTTAAATCATTTAAAGGCATCAGGGTTAAAAGACATCATCGAAGTGACGGGTTAACTACAATAATATCGGGAGGCCAAGAGTAAGTGAAACGTAGGTTGCGATGTCCGTAGAATTTTTCATGCGGCTAATTTACTGTGCGTGTTTCCATTCTAAGCTGTTTTTTTTTCTGTCATGAACAAGCGGGAAGATTAAAACATATGTGCTCAGCCATGTCAGAGAGTCACTGGCGGTAGCGTAGCGAGTAAGTGAAATCAAAGTCTGCAGGGTTTTCCACGGGACAGTAGTGAGGATACAGAATCCTGTAGCAGTTAAGAGCTCCAGAACACCAGGAAAGAGAGACATTAATCACAAACAGTAAGAGTAAGTGAAATGTGGCAATGTAGGTAAGTAGAATTTCCAACGGGCCAGGTACAGTATAATCTGTTTAAAGACAGCCTCCTAAGGTCAGAGTTTGTCATAAGAAGTTAATCAAGATATTGTTGTGAAAGACTAGGTTTTGTTATGGGGCAAGTCTTCAACGCCACCATATTTGGTTAATACCATCATATTTGGTTAATATCTTACTATTCGACGGCCCCCATGAAAATAGTTCCGGCCGTGAGAATAGTCCTTTAGATGCCTAAAAGAAATTCATCCATTTTAACCAAGTTTTGGAGATTGGTTGCAATATCCGTGATTTCAGCGTAGTAACAAGTGCCCAGTTTTTAGGGCAAGACCAAGGTTAATCATGTACATAAATAGGTAAAGAATTTGGGTATTTATTAACAATATATGTCCTAGTTGTATCTATATTTCCGTATTAAATCCAACATTTTATAAAACACGAATTTAATTTTTCACATAGGCTATTCAAGTGGTGGTTAAAAGGTATAAAGTCTGTATATGGGTGGGTGACGGGGTGATTTATATATTTTCAGCTTTGTCCAGATTTTCATCCTTTTCACTCATTTCACGTAGTTCAGTGTTAGTGAAATTTAACACTACAGCTCTGCAATCACACAACACTTACAATATTCCTATTCATACTGATCTACTGCTGAAGATCTCATTCAAGAAAGAGATGACAATTTTAGTCAAAGTTGAGCAGAGAATCCTTTCAGCACAAGTTACATTTTATCCTTGCTGTTACCAGACTAATAGTTAAGAGTAAATGAAAGCTGGATGTTCTAGAAGTTGCCCATAGTAATGCGCAATATTATCCACCTCTCCAATCAATTCTCGGTAAACCAGAATAGATGGAAAATAGTGAAAAGTACTGTGCACTGTCTTACTTAGAGTTGGGACGTGACAGCCCAGTGTCTCCACACATAGTAATAGGTTAGTTTGTGTTAGGTTAAATAGGTTAGGTTAGCTGGAGTTAGGTTATCCAGGTTAGTTATTAGTTCTTCGTTTAAGGGTAGATTTTCTTGTCCCTCTACAGGGCTATCAGGATCATGGAAGACAGTGCCATGTTACAGCAATTATATTCCTACGGTAATTACTGACAAGAATAAAACTAACTTATTAACCTAGATCGCATGTCAACGATGGGCAACCATTTACCGAGTGTTACAGTATATTTTACTCCTGCAGCAAAATCCGATCTGATCAAATTCGCCTGGTGGCAACAAGAACAAATTTTAAGTTTCCGGGTTGAAAGTGATGGTTATTTAGCTGATTTGAGATTTAACAGTCTTAACACCAAAAATTCCATGACGAATTTTCTTTTATTATACTGATGCAAAATCTATCGATATTAAAAATTACTGCACAAGACAGTTAAAGTATTACAGAGAAACTCTCGATGAAATGATAGACAGACTTAAACCACTGTCACTACGAACCAAAATGTTCTTTGAGAGGGACGTCGAGTAGAAGTGAATGTCTAGATTTTGTCTAGTCATTAGATGTATATTTTGCTTTTTCACTGAACCTTATTATTAGAGTTCTGAGTTTATAGTTTTCACAGAAAATCGAAAGTTAATATAATACTGTAGAGATTTCAGACTATCGTAACCTACAGCATTTTTGTCTTAGTGGATTCGCTTGCGGTACAGGAGGGTCTTCTCTGCACAGCACAGGTACCTGGGCTCTATGGTGCAGAAAAGACAGTCCAGTAGAAGGCATATACAAGCATCTGGGGCTCCAGATGCACAAGAAACAGTCAAGCAGAAGATATACGGGCAGCTGGGGTCTTGTGCACAGGAAACAGTAGAGTAGAAGGCATAAACAGGCAGATGTGCACAAGAAACCACTGAGTAGATGGCAGTCATGTGGGACTTCGCCAACAGGTGGGAAGAAGATAGATAGGTAGCCAAATCTTCAGTCAGCCAACAGCCCATCTTCAGTTCTCGACCTTCAAGCGGTGTCAATTTGTAATAGATAAAACTGCAGGCAATCTTACATTGATCTTTCCTCACTTCAGTAACGACTAAATAGCGAGAATGAAATTAAATCATGACAAAGGGCTAAGGCTAAACTTACCTAACCCTACCGTTAATCGCCGGTTCTATTATAGTTTACATTTTCTCAACAGCTGGAGTATTTTTAAGTGCTTAGAAAAATTAAATAACCTGGTTACAAAAAAAAAACCATGAACCCCATCACCCAATGTCTCCCCAAGCTGACAAGTCTTGATGTAGCGAGAATAAATATTAATATACGTATACCTTAAACATACTGACTTTTTTTATATCTCGCCAAGGACAGTGGAAGTAATGAGGTGAATATCTCTTCAAGAAGTAGACCCGATTTGCATCTCAAATATCAACCTTAGCCTAATGAAAATGCGAAGTATGTATTTAGCAGCTTAGGTTTGCTGAGGCTAAAAAGACTAAACTATTCAGTGTATGGTCAAAATTATATAGTTTGATTAATGATTTCTTAAGGATTACCTTGTCTGGGTCAGCAGTGTTATGGCAGTAGTAAAATGAGCTGCTTGTGCTCCTGTCACAGCATAGAGTTTCCTTGTAGGCAGACTCCATCCCGAGAGAGTCACCACGAACAAAATTCACCTTATCCAGAAGCAGTAGGCTCTCCTCCCAACACCCCGTTCATATACAGCTCCACATCCTGTCTCCACCTCAGAGTTTTCTTATCTGAGAAAAAATAATTAAGGAAGTGTGTGTACATGAATGGCAGCACTGGCAAAATAAGGAAACAGGTCTTTTATTATAGGTGGCAATATCATACCTCACTGATAAGGGAAGAATCTTAATACATCAAAGCCAGACTTAATACACCTCGTTAAATATTAATACCTCGCTACTAGGCAAAAATCTTCACCTGTTTGTTTTCAAATGTCCACTGGCCAAACTTAAAATCTATACAAAGATTTCAGGGCAGTTAAATCGGCCAGATTCACCCACCCAGTCTTTGTATTTTCCATTCAGTCTTGCCATGGACATTCCAGATAATGTTAGAAATATTGCTAGAGTTGCTCACCGAAGTATTGTTAGTTACCTACGGAAGAATTACGAGTAGCAGCTAGGTAGGTAGGCACTGTAGCAGCTAGGTAGGTAGGCACTGTAGCAGCTAGGTAGGTAGGCATTGTAGCAGCTAGGTAGGTAGGCACTGTAGCAGCTAGGTTGACAGGTATAACTCTGTGGTAGGAAGAAAGGTAGTTACAAGACTGTGGTAGATAGGTAGGCAGGTATAACACTATGGTAGGTAGGTAGGTAAGTATAACACTGTGGTAGGTAGGTATAACACTGTGGTAGATAGGTAGGTAGGTATAACAGTGGTAGATAGGCAGGTAGGTATAACAGTGGTAGATAGGTAGGTAGGTATAACAGTGGTAGATAGGTAGGTAGGTATAACAGTGGTAGATAGGCAGGTAGGTAACACTGTGAAAGGTGGATAGGTAAGCACAGTAGGAAGATAGGTAGGGAGACACTGTAGTAAGTAGCTCAGCACTGTGGTAGATAGGTAGGTAGGCACTGTGAGATAGGTAAGTAGGTAGGAATGGACTGTGGGAGGGAGGGAGAGAAGAAGGTAGGCAGGTAAGCACTGTGGGAAACTGGCAAGTAGGTAGGTAGGCACTGTGGTAGGCAGGTAAATAGGTAGGTGGGTAGGCAGACATGTGGGCACTGTAGAAGATGGGTAGGTAACTAGGTGGGCACTGTGGTATATCAGAAGCCAATGTAGCAGGCAGGTAGGTAGGTTGGTAGATGGCAGAGCACTTCCTAAGGCTGCTACAGCTTACCCTCCTAACGAGGTGTAGGGGCCAACTAGATCCCCAGTACATTCCCTAGCTTCATCAACTTCCATACTTGACTTTCTTACACATTCATTTACATTTCTCCTACTCTTAATCTCATTCATATACTGTATACCCATTTCCTCACCCTATCTCCAGCCATTTTCACCTTATGACCTTATGAACAAGCACTTCTACCCTATTTTCGAATGACTTCTTTACTCCACATCTTTCAAAGATCATGTTATTTTATTATCTTATTCTCTTCTACACACTCCACACACATTCCTTAGTAATCCCATCTCCACTGCCCTTACAGCTAACTTTTCAAACACGTTATAGCCATGGTCTCAAACCCATATGTTAATGTTTATACTGGCAGTACCGTCTCTTCATGTATTTCTCTTGCAACCTCCATATCTAGACCTCTATCTAGTATCCGAGCCTCATAGTATCAACTGCCGTTCATCACTGCTATTCTACTTTTCACTTTCTCTATAAACTTCTCTTTTCTAGTACTGCAGCGAGGTACTTAAACTCCCTCACTAATTCAAGTCTCACAACAAACACTGGTAACTTGGTTTTTTATTTACTACAGATCAGATCCAGTCAGATGAAAAGACATGAAAGTCTAGTAAGTTTCTGTGTTTGATACAGTAATGCTTTATTGTTTTGTATCATGTAAGTGTCATACACTTTATATGCTGTTTCAAAACTGTACAGAATAATGTATAAATAAGACAGATACTACAGATACATAGATAAATAAGACATGTACTAGACACTGTATAACTAAATGCACAGCCATCAGATTAAACACTTGAGGAGCTACAGTGACAAGAGATTTCTAAGGCAGTCACTGAAAAGGCTACAATGCAAGAAGTCGGAGTACATGCAGTCTTCGCTGTAAGTAAGAGATGTGTTCCAAAGTATCACAACAAATTCCATGTAACTCATACTATAAACTGTGGGAAATGAGAAATCAGTCAGTGGAATCAACAGGAAAGTTTCCCATAAATCACAGTGTACTTAGCAGATGAAAGTGACATAATGGAGGTTTACTGCATACATGAACTCAAACTTGTAAGATGTTCAAATCTCAGGCTGAACTTGTACTACAGTAATAATGCTGCTGGGATGGATCTGCTATGTTCCTATGGTAGCTGCTGTTGTTACTTAACCCCAGTCTGCCTGGCCAAGCAAACCTGTCAACCACAGGTAAGCAGCTGCTTCTATGGGACTGTCCTACAGGTGACATACAGTTGGGATTTAGTGCTCCCTTGTAGTAAACAGTGCCCCACCAGTGCTGGGCAAATGTCCTTCCCACAGCAAGGTGCTGGAAACTATGAAGAAGTTTGGCTCCTGGGTGGACACTGCAGCTGCTCCACCAAGATTGCACAGTGTCACCACATGTAGGCTTCTCATCAATGCCAGTACCTATAGTAGAATCTGTGGATGACGTATAATAAGAATTGTCATTCATCATATCCCCCAACATCTTCAGTCCACTGATGTATTTTATATTTTATTTTTCCCACCTCCTAATGATTTTATTCAAGTTAGCCCATTTAGTCCAAAGACATAAAATTTATCTTACTCCTGCTATCACCATAGGATTTTGTTCACATTAGGAGAGACTTTTCAAGCCACAAAGCTCAGATACACAGTTTCATTTATAAACACTGTACCTTCACTACAAAAGGTCTCCCCAACCCTTACTAAAAATTAACTGGTGGTAGCATGAAAATCAAATTTACATCACTGAACTGATAGGGCTACGAAAGATCTCATGCTGAAGGAGTTAGTGATGGCTACATCTAACCTCCTCCAGTCTGAAAAGTCTCTTCTAACCTAAGCAAAACTGTCTAGAGATAGTGTGAATAAAATACAAAACAGCAGCTGACTGGGCACTTCTAAGTTATATTTTTATTTCAAAGGCATTGATGTACAGTACATCCTAATAAATCATTAATCATCATCATCATCATTCGGACCTCCTTTCCCACCCTAAGGGAGGGTGAAGAGTAACAACATCCAGACAGCCTAAGTTTGCCCAGTCTAATGGGCCACGCTTCCATTCACTCATCATTCAAGCCTCCGGAATTCTGGCTCTGTATGATATGCCAAAAACTTTCACCATATTTTCTAGCTTCACATAAATGTATCCGACAGACTCAATCCGGATGCTGTCATGTTAAAATGGGGTGCCAAATCCCTGATCATGCACTTCTTCTCACAACATTCATCCAGCCAGCTTGACCTCTTGTCAGTTCCCTCGCCTCACTGATTTCCATACCACTCTTCCTCACACACTCATCCACCTATCCCTCAACCTTCTCCTCGGGCTACCTCGCCTCCTCCTCCTTCAGATTCGTTCAGATACCTTTTTCACCACTCAATTGTTATCCATTCTCTCCTCATGACCAAACCATCTCAGCGCACTCTCTTCGATTCTGGTGTCCGCAGACTTCCTCGCTCTGCATCCTTCACGAATCACATTATTTCATATCCTATCCACTCTCTGTACTCCACATACATTCCTCAGCAGTCCCATCTCCACTGCTCTCACTCTTTTCATTTTCATGCCACACCATAGTCACACATCCATATGTTAAAGCTGGCACTGACACTCCTTCATGTAAGCCTCACGCAGGTGCAACACTCAAGCCTCTGTTTCTTATCAAGGCCTTCAAAGCACCAGCTACTTTCCTTCCTTGTGTCACTCTACTTCCCACTTCTTTTGCACATTTTTCTCTCTTTTCTATCACTGTACTCAAGTATTTGAACTCTCTTACCAATTCCAGTCTCTCTCCATTCACTGTAACATCACACTGGGAGTCACCTCTCTTGAGTACCATCACTTTACTCTTTTCTACATTTACTGTCAAGGCACAAGGCTCACAGACATCAGAAAAACTCTGCACTAGTCTACCAAGTTCCTGTCTTGCATTTGCAAGTAGCACTGCATCATCAGCATACAAAAGATTTGAGATATTCCATCCATCACCATTCATTACCTATGCCATCCGTCTCTCCATTACTCATGTCTTTACTTCTCTCACCACCCCATCCATATGTATAGTATATTGAACAACCATATATATATATATATATCTTAGAAACAATAAAGATGTTATAATATATTAACAAAACATTCAACATATACCATAAAATTTATATGTAACAATAAAGTACAGTACAGTATATCACAAATCAGTTTATATACACAGTCCCAAGCATTAGCTTACAATGAAGGAGTGAAAATGTTTAATTCTTCAATCCATTCAGATTTCATGTTTAAAGTTGTGACTCAAGCACTTTGATTCAAATATGCCTACTGGTAATGTACTTTGTATTTTAAAAAATATATATATAAATATATACTCTATATGTACAGACGCCCACAGGAATAAGTACACACATTTTAGCCGTAAGGTCTGTGTTTAACCTAGTAACATTGGAACTGCGCATCCAGACACACAATGAAACTCAGCTCCCCCATCACCCCCTCAATTTCCCTCACGCCTCCACCTGATCACTCCCACCCTTTCTAGCACATGTTTATAACTTCTGTTCACCCGTTCTAATTTCTTCTCTATCTCCTGTATAATAACTCCGACCCTATTCTGCAGTTTTATTGTCTCCATCACATAACATCGTGCAGATGGTGACCAACTTTTTGTTTTGGACTACTGCCACAATTATTAGTTGCTGTTAACGACAGAGGAATTTACCCGGCCTAGGCGTAGCTCTCTTGTAACCAAGAGATTCAGCTACCTCCCAGCAAAAGCGCTATCTAACAAAGCCAGTTTACATAATAGTACTACTACTACTTTACAATTCCAAATGTCTCAGAACTGAGAAACATATTGACTATGACAAAGTGCCCTGAAATACTTGTTAACAGCAACTTAATAACTGTCAGTCATATCACGGTTATGCTAGTGTCGGTTTAGCGAAATGTTGCAACAGTGGACTTCTGAATATGCAACGATAATAGTAATGGACGTGACAACACGTTACTTGTGGTGAATGATGTTAATGTGGGCCTGCACTTAGCGAACGAAAGAGAACAAGCACTAGCGAATGAAAAAAGGTGAATGTTTCTTATGTGTATATGTTTGTTCCGCCACAACGGAAAACCAGTAGATTAAAATATCATGTGCTCGTGCATGTTTTTTAGTGCCCGGCATCCGTCCACACACTTATCGATGGAAGACCTATTCGCTAGTGCATGTTCGTGTTCGTTCAGTAGGTGTGGACCCCACGTTTAGTGAAACATGCGGAATGTGTATAAACTATTAAAAATTTAAAATGATTCCTTCTTTTATATATCTTTCATGATCATACTCGCTTCTCGACTTGCAGAGAGATGGAGGAGGGGGGGAAGAGAGAGTGGTGGAGGAGGGAGGGCAGAGAAAGAAAACGGAGGGGGGAAACAGAGGTTGAGCAGGGGAAGTGCAATGAATAAATTACTACCACAAAAATAACATAAGAACATAAGAAGGCAAGGACTCTGCAACAGGCCTATTGGCCCTCCTGTGGCAGCTCCTGTGTCAGATGGTAACACGAATATGGAACATTCATAGTTTCCCCGAGGCCTAAAACCCTTCAGAGAAACTCCTCCTCAATATCTTCACGCAATGCAAACAACACACACACTGTCCCTAGCCTGCTGGGATTGATAGGGCAATAGAAACATAATGGATAACCGTGAACAACATCCATTAGACGCATATCTCTGTTTTCTGTTTCCCCTTCTTTACTTTTCTCCCCACCCCTCTCCCTACTTTTACTAGTAAAGAGAAGAGGGTATGAGCAGAGGTAGGGGAGGGGGAGGGACCCATA
>JAGKTI010041356.1:0-10260 GCA_018397915.1 Birgus latro
GGTTACCTGATTAAGTTTGCGATAATCAACAACTGCCCTCATCTCACCGTTTTGTTTAGGTACAAAGAAAAGTGGTGCGTTCCATGGGGATACTGAAGGTTCAATGATGTCCAAACTTAACATTCCATCGACATATTGCTTTGCTAGTGCACGTTTCGAGTGAGCAATTCTATATGCTGGTACGTAAATCGGTTTTGTCTATTGTTTTACGTTAATATGGTGTTTGATTAGATTTGTACAACCTAAGTTTTCACCAGGTAATGCAACTGCTTGTCGAAGTTTTTCCAGGACGTCTAGTAAATCGTTTGTCACGTCAGAATTATCTGAGCAAACCAAATGCTCCTTTATGCACTCTCTGTCTGTCGAGTTTACTCTACTGGACGTTCCCCCTACTGTCACTTCTCGTATAGGGGCTGGGCACATCTCTAACCTACAAATACAGGTTCCTTTCTTGATCCTCACATCTCCATTCATGGTGTTAGCTAAAATGACATTAGTTTCACCATTTTTATTCATCCAACACAGAGCACTCTCAATTAAAAGGCCATTTATTCTAACCGTCTCTTCTAATGCAATGACATTACAATTTCTAAGCTGACTTTTGATCGTGATTTTCGTGAATGATTTTGGTGGTAGAATTACATCATAATTAATGCTTGCTGGGTAAATAAGCGAGTCACGATTGGTTTGTGGTTGTGTGAGCGAGTCCTCGCGTCCATTTTCTTTGAGTCGTTGTACGTCGGACTCATCTATTTTGGTTTTGTGTGTAATCGTTCTTGTGACGCTAGTTTTCCTATAACTGCTGGTTGTATTATCAGGAGATGAAATTTCCTCAATGAATTCGCTGTCATAATGAATTCCATTAAAATGTGGCATCAGTATTATATTTTCTTTTCTCATCGTGTTTAATCCAACTAAACCACTTCCTCTGATTGATAATTTTTCTACTACATAAAAGGTGGTAGTGAATGATTTTGTGGTCTCTGTGAACTTCATGTTTAACTCAATCATACCAATAACTGGTATTTCTTTACCATCCACTGTGTGTAAATGTNGTCGGGAATGGTTACCTGATTAAGTTTGCGATAATCAACAACTGCCCTTATCTCACCGTTTAGTTTAGGTACAAAGAAGAGTGGTGCATTCCATGGGGATACTGAAGGTTCAATGATGTCCAAACTTAAAGTTTCATCGACATATTGCTTTGCTAGTGCACGTTGCGAGTGAGCAATTCTGTATGCTGGTACGTAAATCGGTTTTGTCTCTTGTTTTACGTTAATAAGGTGTTGGATTAGATTTGTACAACCTAAGTTTTCACCAGGTAATGCAACAGCTTGTCGATGTTTTTCTAGGACGTCTTGTAAATCGTTTGTCACGTCAGAATTATCTAAGCAAACCAAATGTTCCTTTATGCACTCTGTCTGTCGAGTTTACTCTACTGGACGTTCCCCCTACTGTCACTTCTCGTATAGGGGCTGGGCATATCTCTAACCTACAAATACAGGTTCCTTTCTTGATCCTCACATCTCCATTCATGGTGTTAGCTAAAATGACATTAGTTTCACCATTTTTATTCATCCAACACAGAGCACTCTCAATTAAAAGGCCATTTATTCTAACCGTCTCTTCTAATGCAATGACATTACAATTTCTAAGCTTACCTTTGATCGTTATTTGCATGAATGATTTTGGTGGTAGGCTGACATCATAATTAATGCTTGCTGGGTAAATAAGCGCGTCACGATTGGGTTGTGGTTGTGCGAGCGAGTCACGATTGGGATGTAGTTGTGTGAGCGAGATATCAGATGGTTGGTCCTCGCGCCCATTTTCTTTGAGTCGTTGTACGCCAGACTCATATATTTTGGTTTTGTGTGTAATCGTTCTTGTGACGCTTGTTTTCCCATAACTGCTTGTTGTATTATCAGGAGATGAAATTTCCTCAATGAATTCGCTGTCATAATGAATTCCATTACAATGTGGCATCAAAATTATATTTCCTCTCCTCATCGTGTTTAATCCAACTAAACCACTTCCTCTGATTGATAATTTTTCTACTGCATAAAAGGTAGTAGTGAATGATTTTGTGGTCTCTGTGAACTTCATGTTTAACTCAATCATACCAATAACTGGTATTTCTTTATCATCCACTGTATGTAAATGTAAGTCTGAGTTTTCCAGATATGTCACTTTTCTTCTCTTTCTAAAAATTCTTTCAAACTCATCTTGCGTTATTAAGTTCACTGGTGAGCCTGAATCCAAAAATAGTGAAATCTCTTCCTCCTCACATACAGCAGAGACCAAAATGCTTTCGTTTCCAAAGAGACTTCCTATGTTGACTATTTGTTTCTTTGGGTGTTTTATGTCTCGTCATCTTTTGTGCTGGTACAACCTTCCCCTGACCTATAGATGGATAGCAATCTTTCTACTGTTTTACATTCTGAGGTCCAGTGACCTATACACCTATGATGTCTGCAGTATGCTTCGAACCCTTTTGCTTTTTGCCTACCCTCCTTTGTTCTGATATAACATTCAAGTTTTGTGTCCCCAGGTTTTGCGCAATAGTAACAGTGTTACTTGAGCTGAACCTATGAGGTGATCTTCCATTTGTGTGTCTTTGTGTTGATTGATGTCTACTGGGACTCCTGTCAAACTTTTGTACCGCCCTGTTGCCTGGTGTGCGGGAACGAGTCCTTGAGCTAACCTGACCGTGTGTTTGTTTCTGAACTGGACGTGATTGTCTGTGGTCCTTGGCAGGACTTGACTTATTTACCCCTGCTACTATTTCTGGTAATTTGATTCCTAGTCTGGTGGGCTGTGATGTGTCAGTGACACCAGCTTTACTGCAATTTAATTCCACTTCATAAATGAAATCAAGTAAGCACATCCCTGGATTATATGGGATGGTTTTGACTATTTTCAGCACCCTGTCAGAAAACTGATATAGGGCTGATATATAGCCAATGATGTCAACGACATGCACTGGTGACATCTCACCATCCTCTGTGACCCAGTTTGAGTTTTCTAGGCTAGCTAACAAGGTTTTCTTAATAGTGGAAATATCTGCTTTTATTTCTCCTAGATCTGAGCCTGAGTGTGTTCACCTAAGGAGGTCTACAATTTTGTGTAATTCTGGGGTTATACCACCAAGAAAATTCTTGCCTCCCGAGAATTTCCTGAGAAATGCTGCCTTAGATTGCTCGCATTTTGTGGCTCTCCTCAATTCGTCAGACTTTAATAAATTGCCCGCTGGGCATCGTTCTTGGTTTATTCTAGCTGAAAAAACAGCTATTTTCCCTTTTTCATCCTTAATGTGTTGCCCAATGAAATAATGTTGACACTGTTCGTTGAGGGTGTTCACGTTTATTTTGTCTTTTTCTGTACCAGAGAATTTTGGTGGTTCACTATCTTCATGACAAATGTACACTGGAAAGGGATTATTACTGGAATTCTGTGGAGAAGGCATTGCACTAGTGCTTGCTGCTTTTGTGTTATCCATCTTTACAGTTTTTGTTTTGCAATCGTCATTTACTGGCAATTTATATGTTTTTCCTGACCTTAATACTGTATGGTCTATGTTATAGAAGACTTGAGGAAGATTTTTATAATGTTCCCTATCTACATCCGAAAATTCTGACCAAGTGTCATCATCATTTACTTCAGCGTATATTGAGTTGTTTGTTGTTCTTTATCTAGCTTATGTTTTGTTTCCTGAGTTTGGTTTTCTTCTTGTTCCTCTGTATTTGATGGTGTTTCGATATTTATATTATGTTGATCGTCTTCTGGTGTTTTGTGTAAAAGTATTTGTCACTGTTAGTGTTGATCCTTCGGGCACTAATAATGGAGCTCTACTGAGCATAATGGGACCACTTACTAATTCATATATTACCCATCTCACTTATGTCAGTGTAAATTGTGTAATTGTCTCTCACTGTTTAGTTTGTGATATTTATGGTGATGAATTGATAACTGCTTGGGTCATTAACTAAGTGTTAGTATTTTATGGATAGTTATGTAATTGGTGAATTGTTAACTAATACAATCTTGGTTAGAATAAATTAACTCACTAGAAAAGTTGTGGAGATACAGCCGTGGTATGACGGAAGAGGTGTTGTTGTTGAAGGTCAACACGTCAGCATCGTTGTTATCACTGAGGTAGGCAGATACTCACTCAAGACATCTCATACTTGCTGTTGAGGTGGGTCCTTGTTATGATGCATCAGCACTCGATGTCGTCCCTGGAGTAGGCAGACAGGCTGGCAGACAGGCAGGTGCGGCAGGCCGTTGTTTTCAAGCACTTGGGCTGACTGGCGTGTTATGATGATCTTGCAATGTGTGGGCCCGTGCTTTGCTATGGTAGTTGTGGTGTAGATGTTGGTGGGGGTTGTGGTGGAGAAGGTGGGGATCATGATGGAGGGTTGTGGAGGTCAGCAGTGTCTTAGCTCATCATGCTGGGTCAGACTGCTAGCGCCATTCCTCCCTCGTCACTCTTCTTTGTTGTTGTTCGTATTTTCTTACCTCTTCGTTTGCTTTTTATTTTGTAGTGCTTGATTTTCGTTAGTCGTTGTGATTAACTTGTAGGCTTGTAGAGTTGTTGATAGATGTAAGCTATTGTTTCTTGTAAATCGTGGAGTTGAGATGGTTAGGACCGAGACGTTGTTTGTTTGATTGCTTTGGTTTTGACGTTAATTGGTTTTGTTTACCGCTGCTAAGTGGTCGTAGTGGGTTTGTGGTTACTGCTGCACACCAATCTCGGTAGCGTGGTCAGAGGTGGTTGTAGGGAAGTCGATGATGGGTTATTTAATACAACCAGAATAAAGTCGTGAGACGTATTATCAACGGAGGTGAGTTACAGCACTCTTGGGCTACTGATTTTTATTGGACACTTATCTTGAGAGTGATTTACAAACGATCTTAACGTGACGGCCAGTCTCCCCATTCTCCTTACTCTGCCCTAATCGTGCTCTCGGGGATTCTCTATCCCCTTCTCTGCTGTGAAGGGCTTCTCTCTGCCATTATATACAGGTGGAAAAGGATGTTTAGGTAAGGTAGTAGTGTCTGATAAGTATTCTGCGGATTTCCATGTGTTTGAATACATCATGAGTTTCTTGGTTGTTTGGACTACGAGGATATTTTGAGAAACATCATATGTTAGGATTCTTGATAGTCTGGGACAACAGACTGTGTACAGATATCATGTGAAATCAGACACTACATCCAGTACATTGTGTTATGAGATATATACTAATGCCTATATAATATCTACAGGCCAACATGGCAAACAACGCCGCGAGCACACATCCACCATCCACTCCTCACGTATACGTTTACCGTGAAGACAGAACCACCCCAAAATTTTCAGGCACAGAGAAAGACCGCATTGACATAATGTCTCTTTTAAACGAGTGCGAACAGATCTTTGTTAAGAGACATCTAACAGACGAGAGTGAGAAAATCGCCACACTTTCGTCTAGGATTAACCATAAGTGGTGTCCAGCATCCGAGTTACTTAAGTCGGATAAGCTCCTAAGAGGTAACACATATGAGGAGTACAAGACAGAATTTCTTAAGAAATTCTCTGGGGGTATAAATTTTTTGCCAGGTGTACTTCCAGAATTAAATAAGATTGTAGATCTTATGAGAGAATATACAACTAATTCTGCACCAGGTGAAATAACAGCAGATGTTTCTACAATTAAAAGAACATTGTTAGCCACTATAGAGAAATTCAATTGGGTAACAAGATGGCAGAATGACGCCATTGCATGTCGTAGACATCCTTGGCTATGTAGCTGCACTGTGTAAATTACCAGATAGGACATTAAAAATTGCGAAGACGATCGCTTACATCCCAGGAATGTGCTTGCTAGATTTCATGAACGAGTTAGGGATGAATTGTAGCAAGGCAGGGGTGACTGAGGCACAGTCAAGCATGAGCAGAATGAGGACTACAGAAACAGTGTCAGCAGTGAAAACGACTACACCAAACAAAGGAAATAATTTGTCGTGACCCGAAGACAAACTAAACAAACCAACTGCGAGGCATCGCTCACGGACACCAGGCTATAGGCAGTCCCAAAAGTTTGCGCGCAGTCCTAGCAGAAACCGTGCCACAGACAAACCAAAGTATAGGAAGTCATCTCGAAGATCACAGTCGAGAGATAGACCTACTCTGTGTTATTACTGTGCAAATCCTGGACACTCAAAAAGTGAGTGTTATATCAAATCTAAGGAGGATAAACAAAAGACCCAAGGTCTAGACCCATACTGTCGCCACCACAAGGCGCAGGATCATTGGACCTCCAGTTGTAAAACGGTGGAGAAATTGGTCGCGCTTTTATGTAGGGGGAAGAACAAGCCACGACTACAAACGATCAATCATAAAGACAGACAAGTCTAAGTCTAGGAGGCGTGCAATTCAGATAGGAGGCGTGTTAGGAAATGAATGCATGTTAATGCCAGCTGTATGTGAAAACAAACACATTTCCTTATTCTTGGATATAGGCTTTCCAGCGAATTTAATAACACAAGAAGAATTAGATAGAATTTTTAGAAATAAGAAGAAAGTAACCTTCCTAGAAGAATCTGATTTTGACTTATATGCGGTAAATGGAAAGAAATTGCGGTTAAAGGCACATTACGATTAAACATGCGGTTTAATAACACAACAAGAGAATTCTCAGCTGTTCTCTATATAGTAGAAAACTTAGCGGTAAAAGCCAACGTGTTGTTAGGCTTACAAACAATGAGAGTGGTGAAAATAATTTTACTCCCGCAAATGAATGGGATAGAGTTTGACAGCGAATTCATAGAAGAATTATCCACAGATTTCTTACCTATCAGTAGTAGAGAGCCAAAAAGAACTGGAAGTATTGAACAGTTAAATAGAAACAAACAAAAAGACGATGGTAAAGATGCCTCCACACTGCCCACATCCTCCCAGACTAGAGAAAGAGATAACGATCATAATTCATCAGTCTTTCCCGCCCATCTTACCCATAAGTAGTTATTCCACCTCATTCTTATATGCCTATAACTATTAAAAGTCAATTAAAGAATAGTAATGTTCTCGTCTTAGAGGAATCATGTAAGGTGATAGGAGTGTCAGTAGAAAACGCGTTATGCCCGGTGGATAACAATGGGCAGACTCAAGTGTTCCTAATTAATCACAGGAGTGGAGAAGTACGGATGAAAAAGGGGACTTGTCTAGTCAACATAGAGAAATGCCCGGGTCCAATAATGGAAATAGTTGTATCCGGAACAACGAGCGAGATAAAGTCTACGGACAGAGAAAGAATAAAACAAAATCTAGTTCACTCAGGAGAATTTCGTGAAGAGGACGATCTGTTAAACCTTTTGGAGAAACATCGTAACACAGTGGCATTACCAGAAGAACAATTAGGGTGCACAAACCTGATTAATCACAAAATTAACGTGCCTCCAAACACGCAACCAGTTTTTGTACCGGCCTACAGAGTTCCACATTTGCTGTGTACCTTTGCAAACCAGTATGTTGATGAAATGCTAGAACTAGGTGTTATTGAGCCCTCAGTCTCCCCTTGGAATGCCCCATTATTTTTCGTCCCAAAACGAAATGGAGAAATGAGTGCAGTGGTTGATTACTGTGAACACCTGACCGATTTCCAATGCCATTGCTACCTGATGTATTGCATAATATAGGATCAGAAAACAATGTCTTTTCCACAATCGATTTGCTTAATGGCTACTACCAGATCTCTCTGGACGAAGAGTCACGTAAATACACTGCCATCTCCACAAAGACAGGACATTACCAATACAAGCGAATGCCATTGGGTTTGATGACAGCACCAAGTACTTCCAGCAACTGATGAATTACGTGTTGTCTGGAATGCCAGGGAAAGGAATATTTGTCTATCTAGATGGCATTATCATAGCTACTAGAACGATTCATGAACACCTTAAGATTTTAGACGAACTCTTGCAAAGGCTTGCTAATGCTGGTTTTAAAAATAAGCTGTCTAGATGCAAATTTTGCTTCAAGGAAATAAAATTCTTAGGCCACAGATTAGATGCCCGAGGCATTCACACGTCTGCCGACAAAATACAGGCAGTAAGGGATTTCCCCGAACCAACGAACATAGACGAGGTAAGACTATTTTGGGGGCTAGCAGGATATTATCGGTCCTTTATTAGCCAGTTCTCTCATATAGCACAACCACTATTCACTCTACTAAAAAAAGGATGCCATATTCCAGTGGGGAGAGGAACAAAAATTTGCATTTAATGAATTAAAAGATAAACTTACAAATGCACCTTGCTTGGCATATCCTAATTTCACAAAGCCATTTATAATTTGTACGGATGCGTCCAGCAAAGGAATAGTGCAGTACTGATGCAAGAGGATACACGTAAAAAGATTCAGCCAATTGCATTCGCAAGCAGACAATTAAAAGGTGCAGAGAAAAATTATTGTACTACAGACTTAGAGGCACTTGCAGTGGTCTTTCGAGATTTGGTATATGGTTACGAAATTCACCTATTCACAGACCATAAACCGCTCGTGGGTATGTTCCAAGAAAAGCTCCTCTGTGGGAGAAGAGCAAGATGGAAATGCACCATTGACAACTACAATGTACACATTCACTACATACAAGGCAAAATATACTCAGTTGCCGATGCGTTATCTAGAAACCCAACAGTTATCCATGTTGCGGCATTAGACCTAAAGGGAGACATCCCAAACCATGACAAAATCGCAAAAGCAAAAAGACCTGATCCAACATGGCCTAAAGTCATATATAAAGTAGAAAGTGGCGATGACATACAATTACCCAAGCTACATATACCATTCGATCAATTCACTATAGTTAATAATGCCTTATACAGGGCCAACCCAGGACAGCCGAAACACCGTAGAAATAAACAATTAGTAGTGCCCAAGGATATGATTCCTCGAGTATTAACAACAATACATGATAGTCCACATGCAGGTCATCCTGGTAAGGATAGGACTGTTAAACAAGTCCGGCTATCATACTATTGGCCAACATTACGAAAAGATATACACTGTCATATTGATAGATGTGAGTCATGCGCAAAGCACAAAGGTTACACATTACCGCCTGCACCCATAGGTAATTACCCTGTACCACAACAACCAACAACCATGGGACGTAGTCGCGATTGACTTACTCAAGTTACCATTATCATACCAAAACAATAAATATTTATTCGCTGCAACAGATCATTTCTCACGATAATTAATTTTAGCCCCAATTAAGGATAAGACAGCAGAAACAGTGACAAAAGCACTCATAGACAACCTTATTTGTAGTTTTACTACCCCAAGGATATTAATAAGCGATAATGGAGGTGAATTTAACTCTGAAATCTTGTACGAAGTATGCAAACAATACAATATAAAAAAGGTAAATGTTTTAGCCTATCACCCAGCATCCAATGGTTTAGTAGACAGACAAAAGAAAAATGCATTGAAAATTATGCAAGCTGGGATGATTGGGTTCCCAGAGTAGAAGCATCATAATGGATCTATAAATAAGCCTATAGGAGAAACTCTTCATTTCATTATCTGTGGGACAGATAAAAAATTACCCAACGAAATACTCGAGGGTGAAAATCTGCCTATATATAACTATGACGATTATCCTACTCTCCGTTTGCGTGAATTCCAGGCGTTACACAAGAGAGTAAAGGAACAATTATCAATGTCCAAGGAAGAAATGACGGAGCCATTTAATAAACAGGCAAAAGAATCAATTATCAACGTAGGAGACATTGACTGTGGAATCATTCATACGAGAGACAATAAGCTATCACTAAAATTCGAAGGCCCATATAGAGTAATTAAGAAGACAGCAAACAATGTAGTACTTAGGTCACTGTCGAGTGGCAAAGAAAAACAAATTCATGTTGATCATTTAAAAAGGGTACCAAGAGAATTAGCTAGCAATTATACAACCTCAGACGCTGCAGAGGACCCAAACAATATATATGGAACCAATTACGAGAATAGCAATACTTACAAAAATAAATTAGGATCGTATAACAAACAAACATGGGTGCTACAGTGGCTACAACTACTACAATACAAGATTTACATGATCTAGGTGTCGACTTCGACTCCTTCTATAGGTAGAACAACGAATTCTCCATGAACCAATGGTAATGCACATCGTCACTGTCAACGACAACACCATGAATGGATTATTAACCGGATTTTTTTTTTCGATAGGTCGTGATGAGGGGACTTATTCTATGGAT
>JAGKTI010041357.1:0-10260 GCA_018397915.1 Birgus latro
GTGTTTGGGACAAATGGCATGAGAATGTGGTTTATATCTTCTATATTACAGAATACTGTATTAGCTTATGCCATGTTGTGTGTGGGAAGATTTAGTTATTTGTGGTTAAGCCCTTGAACTGAGTGAGGCATTTTATTAGCTTATTCTTGCCGCTTGCAGATATTTGACTCATACTTAGGGGGAAGACTCTTTGTGGTGAAGGAGTCAGTGAGAGCTATGTTTCATTTAAAGCCCCCTTGTTTTGAAAGGCTTTCCTAAACTGAATAACATCCTATGATGGTACCAAGGATAAAATACCGAACACATCACTGGACTGACGATGTTAAATTTAGGAATGGTATTATAAACTATAAACTAAGTCTGGCTGGATTTAGAAAGGAGCTTAACATTTAACCCCTGCTGGGCTGATTCTTTGTTTTGCCTCCTTTAAGTCACAGTTTTATAACCAATATAAATTGTATATCATATGAGGCTTGCAGCTTGGCCCATGCAGACCTTTATTGTGTCTCATATGATGTCTGCAGCTCAGGAAAGGTTAATTCAGGCTAACACATACGATTTGGTTCATGTGAAAGAAATCCAAAAAGTTACAGCAGTAAATACAAAATTACTTGGATTAACGCTTTCAATATGCTATATACAATAATAATTTCTACCATTTTCTTTATGTGAAAGGGTTAATGGGCATCTAAGTGAATGGTTCACAATTAAGTGTGGGTGTGCGACAAGGCTGTGTGAAGTCCCCATGGTTGTTCAATATACTGTATATATGGACGGGGTGATGAGAGACGTAAAAACACGAGTAATGGAGAGGGGGATGGCATTGGTAATGAATGGTGATGGATGGAATATCTCAAACTTGTTGTATGCTGATGATGCAGTACAGTACTACTTGCAAATACCAGACAAGAACTTAGTAGACTAGTGCAGAGTACTACTTGCAAATACAAGACAAGAACTTGGTAGACTAGTGCAGAGTTTTGCTGATGTCTGTGAGTGTCGTGCTTTGAGAGTAAATGTAGAAAAGAGTAAAGTGATGGTTATTGAGAGAGAAGGTGACTCCCAATGCAATGTTACAGTGAATGGAGAAAGACTGGCATTAGTGAGGGAGTTCAAATACCTGGATACAGTGATAGAAAAGAGAGGAAAATGTGCAAAAGAAGTGGAAAGTAGAGTGACACTAGGAAGAAAAGTACCCGGTGCAATGAAGGCCTTGATAAGAAACAGAGGCTTGAGTGCTGCAGCTGCATGAGGTTTACATGATGGAGTGTTAGTGCCAACTTTAACATATGGATGAGAGACTATGGTGTGGCATAAAAATGAAAAGTCATAGGTGGGAGCAGTGGAGATGGGACTGCTGAGAAATGTATGTGGGGTACAGAGAGTGGATAGGATATGAAATAATGTGACTCGTGAAAGACATGGAGTGAGGAAGTCTGTGGACACCAGAATCGAAGAGAATGTACTGAGATGGTATGGTTATGTGGAAAGAATGGATAACAACAGAGTGGTGAAAAAGGTATATCTGAGGGAATTTGATGGAGGGAAGAGGCAAGGTAGGCCAAGGAGAAGGTGGTGGATGAGTGTGTGAGGAAGAGAGGTTTGGAAGTCGGTGAGTCTAGGGGACTGACAAGAGATCGAGCTGGCTGGATGAATATTGTGAGGAGAAGTGCATGGTCAGGGATTTGGCTCCCCTTTTAATGTGACAGTGTCCGGAGTGACTCATACGTTTATGTGAAGCTACACAACATGATGAATGTTTTTGACGTATCAGAGAGAGATATGTATCAGATGAGAAGGTGTGTAATGGATGCAAGAGTATATAGAGGTTGAGGGAGTGGACTTTTGGACCACCACTTGGTGGTGGCCAGAATCAAAGTCCAAACAAAATCGAGAAAGCTGTAATGGATGCAAGAGTATACAGAGGTTGGGGGAGTGGACTTTTGGACCACCATTCAAAGTCCAAACAAAATGGAGAAAGAGAACAAGGGAAGGACAGGAGGAAGTACTTCTTACAAGGAGGGTGGAAAAGTTACAAGAGGATGTAAAAAAGGCAGAATATAAAAGGGAAGTGGAGGAGCGACTGGGTAAATATGGATCGAAGCAGACGGGGGACATGGAAGGTGTGTGCAAGATATTCACAGAAGAAATCTGTGCAGCATGTGAGATGGTGTGTGGGGTGAAGAGAAGATGAAAGGGAGTTCAGGGAACAGCATGGTGGACTGAAGAGGTGAGACAGGCTATGGCACAAAAGAAGAAGGCATATAGTAAGTGGATGAGGAATAGGGGCGTTGAAGAAGTTGAGAGACGGAAAAGAGAGTTATATGTAGAGAGGAGGAAAGAGGTGAAAAGATTAGTAAGAGAGAATAAGAAGAGTGTGGATGAGGAATCTGGAAGGAATCTGAGTGCAAAGTGGAGGGAATGTAAGAAAATGTTATGCAAAGAAGTAAAGAGAGTTAGACAGGGTGGAAGAGAAGTTAGCTGGGGAGTGAAAGATAAAAGTGGTAGATTACTAGTGGAGAAGGGAGAAAAAGTGAGCAGATGGAGAGAACACTTTAATGAACTGCTGAACATAGAGAATGAAAGTAATGCAAGTATAAGTGGCTGGGAAATGGCTGGGAGAAGGAGGGGCTTGGGAAAAGAGGAAGAAATCAGTAGCATGGAAGTTGTAGAAGCAATGAGGAATCTTAAACCAGGGAAAGCCCCAGGAACTGATGGAGTGTGTGGTGAAATGCTGAAGAATGGGGGAGAGATAGTAACAGAATGGATGTGGAAGGTGTGCAGATTGGCCTGGGAGGAAGGCAGAGTCCCGGAAGTCAGGTATAATTACTCCTCTATACAAATGAAAAAGGGAAAAAGAACTGTGTGGTAATCATAGGGGCATATGCCTTCTTAGTGTAACAGGAAAAGTATATGGTAAGATACTTATTGACAGAGTTAGGGAAACAACAGAGGAATAAGTTGGAGAAGAACAGGGAGGGTTTAGGAAGGGAAAAGGTTGTGTAGATCAGATATTCATTCATAGATCCTTAGTGGAAAAGTTTCTAGAGAAGGGAAAGAAGTTGTATGAGGCCTTTATGGATTTGGAGAAAGCATATGACAGGGTGGATAGACAAGGTTTGTGGAAGGTATTAAGAATATATGGAGTGGATGGGAAGTTGTTGAAGGCAGTGAAGAGTATGTATGAGGGTGCTAAGGCTGCAGTGCGTGTGGATGGCAAACTGAGTGAATCTTTCCATTTGAAGGTTGGATTGAAACAAGGATGTGTCATGTCTCCATGGCTGTTCAATCTGTATATGGATGGGGTTTTAGGGTTTTAAAGGAGATACAAGGTCAGGCAGTGGATGTTGGAGTGGCCCTAGTGAGAGAGGGCAGTGTATGGAAACGAAACTCCCTGCACTGCTGTTTGGAGATGATACTGTGTTGATAAGTGAAGAAAAAGGGGAGCTGCAAGGCTTGGTAGATGAGTTTGGGAGAGTTTGTAAGAAACGGAATCTAATGGTGAATGTAGGGAAAAGTAAAGTGATGGTCTTCGGGAGAAGTAAAGTCAGTGAATGTACAGTGAGATTGGATGGGGAGGATATGGAGAATGTGAATGCGTTTAAGTACTTGGGTAGTGTGATGAGTAAGGATGGAATTTTAGAGGGTGAAGTGTTTGAAAGGGTGCAGCAGGGAAGAAAGGTTGCTGGTTTCTTGAAAGCAGTGATAAGAAACAGGGAAGTGAGCATGGAAGTGAAAAAGCTGCTACATGACAGTATTGTGATACCAACTCAACATATGGATGTGAAGCTTGGACCCTGCTGGAGGGACAGAAGTCAAGAGTTAGAGCAGTGGAAAAGAGTTATATGAGAGGAGCATGTGGAGTCACATGGAGAGACAGACTGACAAATGAGGAAGTGAAGCAGCATCGTGGTGTGGATGTGGATGTGATAGGAAGCGTTAAGAGAAACACACTGAGGTGGTTTGGCCATGTGGAGAGGATGGAGAGTGAGAGACTGATAAGGAGAGTGTATGTGAGTGAGATGGAGGGGGGGGAGAGGGAGGGGGAGGCCGAGGATGAGATGGAGGGATGGAGTGGAGAGGTATATGAGAGAGGGGGGTGTGAGCTGGGAGCAGGGCAGTGAAATGGCTGGGGACAGAGTGACATGGAGGCAATTTGTTTGTGGCCACACCTTACGGGATTAAGGCATCTGGCAATAGATAGATAGATAGACAGAGCCAGGATTCCAGGGGCTTGAGTGATGAGTGAATGGAAGTATGGCCCATTGGACTGGGCAAATTTGGGCAGTTTGGATTGCTACTCCTCACCTAGCCCTAGGGTGGGAAAAGAGGTCCAGATGATGTTGATGATGATGAACCATCTTTTAATGCCAGCATCATGACTTGAAGCTGAGAGAAATTCTGGCATTCAAAGCATTAACCATCAAATCATATCCCATTTCTTCCTTACCATTGATCCTCTTCACCTATCCTATTCCCTTCTCTCTCCTTCCTATGCCTACTGAGACAGAAGTACTGGTAAGTAATCTTTTTTTGCTGATATCAATTAACTGCTTCAATCCAGCGAAATCTGCTTCATTCTTCCTACCTCTAGATATTTTTCTTCAGCTCAGGAGTAATTTTTCAAAATAAAGAGTTAGATACTGCTTTCACTGACGCCTTCATTACAAAAGGTCTCCTCACATATGGAAAAAAATTATCCAGAATCATCAAGAATATTATGAGAGAGGGGGGTGTGAGTTGGGTGCATGGTAGTGAAATGGCAGGGGACAGAGTGACACGGAGGCGAGTTGTTTGTGGCCACCCCGTGCGGGATTGAGGTGTCTGGCGATAGATAGATAGATCAAGAATAAATTGACAGAACGCATAACCTGACTCAAAGTTAGCTTCCCAATCATTTCAGGAATAAACTGACAGAATACATAACCTGACTCATGAAGTTAGCTTCCCAATCACAGTCGACATCCTTCTTCCTTTTCACACATTCTTTTATCCTCATCTTTCATAAATGCCTCTGCATTATCGTTGCAGTCTTCTTTACACCATACCAGTCTCCATTCCCACCCACTCTTTCCTCTCCTTCTTTCCCATGGACTCTACTTACTCCACTCCCCTGGCATTTCACTTTTCCCTTACTCCTCTTCCCCCATTCTTTTCCTTCCTTCCTAACTTCACTATTCCCTCCGCTCTCCTCTCCTTTACATCTACTTACATTCTTCTGGCAGTAATCAGTCTTCTTTTAACTCTGAATTTGACTTTTTCTTCTTTTCTTTCCTTTCCACGTGTTCTTTTCCTCTCCTTCACTTTCATTATCATTATCATCATCATCATCATCATCTGGACCTCTTTTCCCACTCTATGAAGAAAAAAAAAAAATCCCATTCACTTACTCATGCCCTCCTTACCCCTCTACTATATTCCATCCCTTTGCCACTACACCCTAATACATTCATCATCATCATCCTGACCTCCTTTCCAACCCTAAGGCAGGATGAAGAGTAGCAACATCCAGACAGCCCAAATTTGCCCAGTCCAATGGGCCATGCTTCCATTCACTCATAATTCAAGCCCCCGGAATCCTGGCTCGATCTGATACGCCACAACATCCAGACAGCCCATATTTGCCCAGTCCAATGGGCCATGATTCCATTCACTCATAATTCAAGCCCCCGGAATCCTGGCTCGATCTGATACGCCAAAAACATTCACCACGTTGTGTAGCTTCACATAAACGTATCCGATCGAGTTCATCCAGACACTGTCACGTTAAAATGGGGTGGCAAATCCCTGGTCATGGACTTCTCCTTCATCCAGCCAGCTCGATCTCCTGTCAGTCTCCTAGCCTCAGTGACTTCCAAACCTCTCTTTCTTACACACTGATCCACCATATCCCTCCAATTGGGGAGGCGGTAGCTCAATCGGTAGAGAGTTGGCTTGCGGTCCCGTGGGACCCAGGTTCGAATCCTCGCTGGTGCAGGGAACAGTTTAAGGATTTGAATTTTATTAAATTAGGCTTTACTGATCTACCAGAAGACCCGCCGACATGTCGTAAAAATGACCCCACTAATACCAATACACCAGTCCTGTATGAGACAGCCCTAGCATGTATTCAACATGGAGAGTGGGTGTTAAGCGCCGAAGTGGTGACATGTAGATTGTAGGAGGACGACTGGGCCTTGATAGCCGGCTGTGAAGCCTATGCCCAGAGTCGGACACACACACACACACACACACAAAAAAAAAAAAAAAAAAAAATTACCCCTTGGCCTACCTCACCTCCTCCNGCGCCGAGGTGGTGACATGTAGATTTTAGGAGGACGACTGGGCCTTGATAGCCGGCTGTGAAGCCTATGCCCAGAGTCGGACACACACACACACACACACACAAAAAAAAAAAAAAAAAAATTTACCCCTTGGCCTACCTCACCTCCTCCCTCCTTCAAATTCACTCAGATAAACATTTTTCACCACTCTATTGCTATCCATTCTCTCCACATGACCATACCATCTCAGTACACTCTCTTCCATTATGGTGTCCACAGACTTCCTCAATCTACATCTTTCATGAATCACATTATTTTGTATCCTATCCACTCTCTGTACTCCACATATATTCCTCAGCAGCCCCATCTCCACTACTCTCACTCTTGACTTTTCATTTCCATGCCACAGCATAGTCTCATGTCCATATCTTAAAGTTGGCACTAACACTCCTTCCTGTAAGCTCGTGCTGCTCCAACACTCAAGCCTCTGTTTCTTATCATGGTCTTCATTGCACCAGCTACTTTATTTCCTTGTCCACTTCTTTTACACATTTTCCTCTCTTTTCTATCACTGTACCTAGGTATTTGAACTCTCTCACCATTCACTGTAACATCGCATTTACTCTTTTCTACATATACAGCAAACCTTGCATAAGCCGAACTTTTAGAAGCCGGAATCTTCAGTTAGCCGAACTCAGGCCGAGACCACGTATGAAAGTAGGCCGAAATGCGAAAGTAGGGGAAGAAATGGCGCCAGGCGGACACGTGGCGCCAGTCTGCTGCTTGCTTTTGGGGACGGCAGTTGCGCCATTCTTACTGTCATCTAGTGCTGAGCAGTGCTCTTCTTTTGCCTTCTGCCTTGCCATAGAAGGTTCAAAGCTTAAAAGAAGTGATACTGGCACCTCTAGTCATAAAGGAATGAAGTTAAAAAAAAAAAAAATGTGCGTGTGTGACTTAGTGTAGTGATCATGATTAAAGTTTAGTCTATTATTACTGAAAGTGTTACATTGCAGTCTATTACAGTGATTACATTTAAGTTTAGTTCTTAATATAGAGTGAAATAAATAGAGTAATCCTTCAATTATTCGGACGTCCAATACTCGGACATACTCACTATTCGGATATTGTGGGCTGCCCAACCCCCAAAATGCCAAAAAATTAGGAAAAAATCGAAAAATTTTCGATTTTTTTGGACCGCGTCAGTTTGAATTTCCCGCGCGTGCCGATCGGCTATGTTTACACTCATGGCACCACTATCGGTCGCCATTACCCACTCAGCTCCTGCCTCGTGAACAACTCCGAAAAAGGAGGCCGAAGTGATTGCTTTGGTAGTGATACGCTACCTCCTACAGTGCTTGATACTGCTCTTCACCTTCTTCATCATGTGTGTGATGATGGCCCCGCCTCCTGAGAAGAGGAAGAAAGTGGTTCTGACTCTGGAGAAGCAGAGGCAGATATTGGACAAGGTGGACGCCGGCTGGTCAACAGGAAGCATCCTACGTGAGTTTAACCTCCCTCGCTCCACCTTGTTTGATATCAAGAAGTCCCGAGACAAACTACAGCAGTACATGGCTGATTTCGCATCAAAGACCAGACAAAACGTGGAGAGACAGGTGATGTTTACTCCTAAGTATGCAGACATCGACCGCTCCACGTTGATTTCGTATCGACAACAACGTGCCGCAGGTGTGCTGGTACGTGGAACGGAGCTGAAAGCTGCTGCTGAAAAGTTCGCAAGGCTACACGATGCCCCAGACTTCAAGGCATCTGAAGGTTGGCTCTTCGCGTTCAAGGTACGACACGGACTTACCAACCGTAAGACCCATGGCGAAGCTCTGGACGCTAACGACGAAGGAGTAGAACAGTTTCGGCAGAAGGTGAAGGGCTTGATTGATAGGGAGGGCCTCACTCTCGGTCAAATTTACAACGCTGACGAAACTGGCCTATTTTACCATTCAATACCCACAAACACTCTCGCTGAGGAGACGGAGAAGCGTTTACCTGGCCACATGCTCTCGAAGCAACAGGTGTCTGCTTTGTGCTGTGCCAATGCTAACGGCATGCATCGGCTCAAGCCCGTTATTCTAGGCCGTGCAAAGCAGCCTAGGTGCCTTCGTGGGTTAATGGATGCCCTTCCTGTCGTGTGGTATCATTCTTTGAAGGCTTGGTTCACAACCAAGATCTTCAAAAATTGTTTCCACCAACACTTTGTTAAGGAGGTCATTCGTTATCAGATGGAGACACTGAAAATCCGACGAGACCAGGTAAAGGCCCTCCTGATTCTTGACAATGCACCTGCACATCCGTCAGACAAGGAGTTGGTGGCTGAGAATGGTTACATCAGGTGTCTGTTTTTGCCACCTAATACAACTGCTCTCATCCAACCAATGGACCAGGGAGCGATTGTGGCAACGAAGAGGCTATACCGACGGAAGTTTTTGGACGAGGTGATGGTTGTGTACGAGGACAAGGACGATTGCAGGGAAGGACATGACATGCGAGGACAAAAAACTCTCGAAAACATTCGCCAATACACCCTCAAGTCTGCCATCTTCAACTGGGCAAATGCATGGAAGGAAGTCTCTGTCAAGACTTTAGAAAATGGTTGGTCTCGCATGCTTCATGGAAGTGACGTGGTGCACGATTTTCTGGGTTTTGATGTGGATGACTTTCATGCAAGGCTTTGTACGGGTGGAGACAATGTGGATGTCGACGAAGTGCGCGAGTGGTTGGATGACGACGAGGGCGATCCTGGGTATCAGATCATGTCTGATACCGAGATCGCATCTACTGTTGCTGGTCCGAGTACCCAGCAGGACGATTCTGACGAGGACAGCGACGATGATGCGGACTCCTCACAGCTTGCAACTGACCCAACCATCCCCAGGCTGAGCACAATCCGGCACTATGTGGAGTTCGTCCTTGACTACCTAGAACACCCGGACTGCGAAAGAGAGACGGGGTCATTGGAATTGGCGAGTGAAGTGCGAGGTTTCAGGCAACGCATCATTAATCGTCAAAATCGTCGTCCTCTGCGTCAATCAACCATTGATAGTTTTTTCAGGCCAGTCAACCCTGCCGTCGTCCACCCTCGCTCCACACCATCATCTCACGAAGACAGGCCTTCTAGCTCCGAGCCACAGCCCAGCACATCAGGCACGGGTGAATCACCACTGGATGTTAGTTTGTGTCTATCTTCGGAGTCCTCTGTAGTGGATAGTGTATCACCACGTCGCACCAAGATGCCCCTACGCCGCCTCCGTCTGCTCATCTCGGACTCTGACAGCGACTAAATTCTCCAGGGATCGTCACCAGACCACACGGGAATTTACTGTTATGTACAGTGGAGTGAAGGGATGTGATTCCAGTTATTAAAAAAAAAACAATGTGGAAAGTGTTCGTGATAAGTGGCGGTGATTCTCAAGTGGAAAGGTGTGTCAGGTGCAAGGTCTTCCTGTCAGAGTCTGAGATGACAAAGTGGGTTATTACATCACGACGGCAGCTTCTTGTTCGTAAGTACCCTAACTTCATACCTAACCTGTTTTCATCATGCTGTAAATGTGTTAAAAAATTACCCTAAATGTTATTCATAATTTCCTGCATGCAATTTAATTTTTCCATGCATGGTTCTTAAGTAAAACAGCTAGAAAAAAGGTGGAAGCAGTGAATTTCATATCCAGTCCTAACCTAACCTAACCTATGGTTACCATAAAGATTTTCATGCCTAACCTGTTTTCATCATGCTGTACATGTGTTAAAAAATTACCCTAAATGTTAATCATAATTTCCTGCTTGCAATTTAATTTTTCCATGCATGGTTCTTAAGTAAAACAGCTAGAAAAAAGGTGGAAGCAGTGAATTTCATGTCCGGTCCTAACCTAACCTAACCTATGGTTACCATAAAGATTTTCATGCCTAACCTGTTTTCATCATGCTGTAAATGTGTTAAAAAATTACCCTAAATCTTAATCATAATTTCCTGCATGCAATTTAATTT